>CAEFZY010038050.1:0-12183 GCA_903066815.1 Brachyrhaphis roseni
TAGAGGATGGAGAGAAATCAGTTGGCGTAACTACGCAATTCTATTCAACTGGATGTCCAACATTTCAATTTCAATGGCTTGGACTGTTAACCCTCTCCAGGCAGATGTTGCAGATTTGCAACAGCTAAATGCTGTTGAAATGCTGTTGAAATGTCTCTCTCAAAAAAAAGTCTGAATTGTATATTACTACCCCATATGATCATGTTCTCCAAATATCAGATTTTTCCTGCAACTACAACTTAATTTGAGCCTGAGAGGGTTAAGCTACTTTTTGAATAGTAACAGGGCCAGGAAACACTGCAGCACCCAGAACATCATGAATATAACACTAAAGAAAAGTTATGCTAACGTACAGCACTGAATATCTACCTTTGTACTTTTAGAGCTACTGTTCTGTCCCAGCACACCGGAATTAAATGTATGTCTCATTAGCATCAGTTTGCAAAACTTGAGATCATACTGAAGACTTAATTCATTCATTTGATTCAGGGATTGTAGCGTAGGAAGGCATCTAGAAGTTGTGCGGCAGTAGCTCTTGGGGACTGGAGTTAGAAACTCTTGTGTGCAGAATGATGCAGTATTCCCATAATTTTTGTGGAATGTTACTCCAACGTATTCACGGAAAATCTTCAGACTATTCGAAAGAAAACGTAGGGTGGAAAGCTGGAATGCCCAAGTGCAATGCTACTTGACACGCCACCGCCTGGCGTTCGTATCCAGAGTGAAACTTTTCCTACAATGAGAATCTCATTCTCATGCTGATGCCAATTTCCAGGCCTTCCTTAAAAAAAAGAAAGAAAAAAAAGAAATTAGGCTACAGGAGCCATGGCAGCCAGTAAAACCAAACAACCAACCAAACAAAAACACACATACTGAAGTTGGACTTCTGTACTTTTTCTAGGTAATGCTTTCTACTCCAAATGGCCACCTTCAGCTTCTCCCTGCTTTAATTTCACCAGGCCCCCTTCCTGCTCACACACCTCTGCTAATGCTTGCATTTCTGATCGACTGTGTCTCCATCTGAAAAGCGCGCGCGCACGCGCGCCCTGGGTCTTCCCTCTCATCTCACCTCCCCGGTTTGTCTGAGGCACGCCGACAGGCCACAGATGGCTGCCTTTGATCCGCCATAACGAGCATCTCCATGTCAAATTACACGAGAACAGACAGCAGAAGAAGAAGGAGACGCCGGAGCACGAAACAAAAAAGATAAAATAAATGATGATCGAGGTGGCTGGGGAGGAGGGAACGTGCGCGTCTCTGTGATCACAGCAAATGAGACCTTCGTCGTTTGATCACTTCATCAACAGAAGCATCTGGGCTCTACCTTTGCAGGTGAATCGAGAAAACTTGAATTTTTTCTTTCTTTTCTTTGGATTAAAAAAAAGAAAGCTATTGATGAAGTGCCAGGCAATCCATTTCAATAGATGTGTTGTGATTTTCCGCCGAAACTTAAAAACAATACAAATCAGAGTGAATTAGAGTGATTTGTGTTCTTTTTAATTTAATCAGAACATTATACAAGCCACGTTTTTGTTTGGCGACCGCCAACCGAAACAACCTTCAAACAAATTGGAACCGATAAAACACCAACGGACTCATTAAGTTACACAACAGCCCTCTTGTCTCGCTTTGCAGCAGGGCCTGCTGCACACGCAGCTCGGCTCGAGCCGCTGTCACGCCGTTAAGAAGCAGCTGTTTGAAAACACGGTCTCCTTCCTCTCTTCTCCCACTCGGCCTCTCTCTGTCAGCTTGTTGGCAGAACGTGGGAGGTGCTAATGGAAAAGCTTCCTACTCCTGTTCCCCTTGTTCACCGCACTAATGTGAAAGGCACCAGCCATGTTGCCCGCTATGTGTGTTGCCGTGACCAGGCCGCCCTGTCATAGTCCGCTGGTCACCCAGCTAATGGGCCGACCACACAGAGGAGAGAGACTGGCTATAACGGAGAAGACGGAGGAGGAGGAGAAGAAGAACTCCTGTTAAATATTGTACAAAGGAATGATGCGTTAGATTAATTCTTTGGTTTACGATAGAAGAAAAAGAATATTTTTTGGACCAGAACTGGAATGTCAAACTTTGAAATCAGAAATTAACTGTAGCTGTTGAAAGCTACACTGCTCTCTTTTGCGACAGATGTAGCTAAAGCACTTTGAAATGCCTTGTTGGGAGAAAATAATCAAAACTGAAACAAAACTAGGTTTGACATTTTGGACATAATTCAAACATTTTCTGACCAGTAGTTTGCAAAAAACTGTTCTTTGGACTGCCTTCAGTCTATAAGTTATTCTTTCTATTTTTTTGCATTAAAAAAACTTTATCTTTTAAGTTATCACCTTTTTTGCTTCCACCAATATATGAAGGCATATTGTTGAGTTGAAAAAAGTACATTTCTGCTAGCATGATACTAAATATCGTATCGATATTCAGTACCGATAGTAAATATCGATAGTATTCAGTACCATCGATATTCAGTACCGTTCCAACTCAAGATTTATTCTGAATCATATATTATTTTACTTCCCATGGAGCGATCCCTTTATCCCAGATTTAAAGAAATGAGGGAATACAGAATTGCTATTACTCCCAATCATTCCATGAGTTATTTCATGTTTTATTCTTGCATATCTTGATTAGGTGAGGTCAAAGATAATTTGACCTCAACTTTAATTTATATATATATGTGTGGGGGAGTGTAAGGGTTGTGTGTTGTTTGCCTGAGTCTTTCTGTGTCTATATTTTTGCCTGTGATTCAGAGAGAAGCAGAAGCAGCATCTGCCTGGTTCCTGTACAAGAGGCTGCCAGGAACTGACAGCTACTTGTTTATTTTGCATATTTCTTAGTATCCATGCAGCAGGTGAATCATCTATCTGCCATCAAAAACACTCCCATAGAAAAAAAAACAACAAAACAACAACAAAAAAAAACCCCGACTGCAGTCCTCTTCTAAAACTCAAGACAAGTCTGTCCAATCTTCCTCCTCTTCTTTCCAACCGGACTCCCGCCTCAGACAGCCTTCCTTAGAGTTTGTCACATCCTGCACTATGAGGCTGCAGCCGTCCTCCATAGGCGTGTTACATGTACATATTATTTGTCTCTACACACACAGTGGGCTTTCACAGCGATACACTTTCCCACACTGGACTCAGTGCGCTACTGAACAAAGAAGTTTGTCACACCTGAATAAGAATGCGCTTTCCTTCAAGACAGCATAACAATAAAGCTCCGAGTGACAAATCGCATTGGGAATGAAAACACTGAGCAGGGGCTCAGAGGAGCATAATAATGCAGTCATCCTTTTTAAAGAGGCTTTCTGAGAATTTATAACTTTTTATTTTTTTATTTATCCTTTTCGATTGCGTTTCGGCTCGTATAGCTGAATTAATTTCAAGACCTGACAAATGGCAGACATTCGTGAAAGAGCGTGAAAGAAAAATACGAGCGTAGTCAAATGGCGTTGACGTGATGTAAATTTCTCCATGTCAAAAGTCATAATGGCAAACTCCAATCTGAGTTCATAACGTGAAGCCTTTCTGGGGGCTTTTGTCCACGGAGGTCGAAAGAGTTGGAAGAACTGTTGTCCAAGTTGGAGACTTTGTGAATATGCAACTACGGAGTACTTTCAAAATTTTATATAAAAGTTTGTACTTGTTTGCATCTTTAGACACAATATCTAAGTTAAAAAAAATCTACAAAAACCGTCAAAAGTAAAAATGTATGGCGGATAAAAGCCAAACCGTGCGGTTTCTGAGTCGCTGAGAAGGCCAAGGTGAATTTACCCGGGTCATCAAAAAGTTCAATCATGCCTTTTCATGTACCTCTCTATTCAGGCACTCCATCTAAAGCCATAAAAATCACAAAAAAAAAAAAAAAAAGAAAGAAAAGATTGGGTCATGGTGTGAGCTTCGCTCGGCTCTTAAAGCTGGAAAACTTCAATGGCGAGCCAATCAGATTTAGGTGAGTAGATTTATGTGTTGAGTGGTTTTAAAAGGTTTGCATTAGCCTGCCGCAACGCACAAACCACAGACAGACAGGCGGGCGGAGTATCAGGTGTAAAAAAGAAGAAAAAAAAAAAAAAGAAGCTCAGCGTGTCTATCATACACACTCCACTGTTGCTGGGTTCGCGCTCCCCTTCCCTCCAGCTCCTCTAACTGGCTCCACTCTCTCATTCTCCGTCAGCGCGCTCTCTGTCTTCTCTGACAATTGCGTTATTTGGCCTTATCGAGGAATATGAAACGCTGTGGCGTGACATCTCCTCTCCAAGCCCAACAGATATGCCAATTCATTTCGCAGCCGGCGATTTGACAAGCTAGACTGCTCCTCTTGAAAGACGTCATTCAAGCGCACCGCCGCCACCGAGCCGCGCTCCCCTCCCTCCCTCTTTTATCCCGCGTTCTCCATTCCCAGTTCCCTCGCTCCTCGCTGCAATCTGTGGAGCTTTGCCTCATGAGATTGAAAAGGCCTCTCTTGAGAAGCCTGAAGAGAACAAGGGAAGGAAAAGAGAAAGGGGAAAAAAAACACATAACCCCTCCTTTATATAGCACCCTCTATAGGTAAAAGAAGAAAGAAGGTGGAAGTTTGAAAATTTAAAATGATGGGGCGGTGGAGGAAAAGTAAGCAGGTGATAACATTGGAGGGGGGGGGGAAGCAGATTTTATGAACCATATTGGGGAGGATGGAGAGAGAAAAAAAGGAGGTGAAGGACATAGAGAAAATAAATAAGAAAAAAAGAGAGAGGAGAGGAGATTGGTGCCCTGAGCTGTGGTTGTTTGAGGGGATGTCACAGCCACTAATACAAGTGTTTAAATATTTGATGCAGGGAGGGATAAAGCGAGATCGTCTCGCCCCGGAATTGAGTGTCAAGGCGAGAATCTATTACAGAGAATCTTTGTGTGTGATTGTGTGTGTGTGTGTGTGTGTGTGTGAATACATGGCACGTTTGACAGCATGCCGTGTGTGTGCGTGTGCTTGTGTTGCTACAATCTCCTCTCCACCTATTCAACGCGCTAACCCAACGCCGCCTCGCTCCCCCCAGCCAAATCTCCGTCTCCACCGCCCCACCTCCTGCTCGCTTAAATGTTTTTCTGCCGTGCTCCAGTAGACGCTGATTATTCCGTCTTTTTGGAATGGAGGTGTTTTGGGCGAGGAACGAGACGTAAAGTGGGTGATGGAGGGAGTCCTGAGTGAAAGACCACGGTGGAATGTGAGGAGGTTAACAAGCAGCTCCTCGAGAACAAAGATGCATAGAGACGAAAACTTAAAAACGTGGATTACTCAGGGGACAAAGTAGTTACTGGTAATTGCGCTAGAAACGCCGATCAGGCTCTGGTAGATGTCACGCTTCAGAATCCAACAGGAATCGCAAAGTGTTCCTTATTCAGGCATCAAAGCACAACTAATTTGGTGATTTTTGTAGACAGCTAATGGAGGGAGCTCCACGTTTTTGATTTATTTCTGGAAAAGGGAAAAAATAAATAAATAAAACAGGGTTTTTTCAAAAATATTTTGCAGAGAATAACTAAAGGATTGTTCATTTTTTATTATTATAAAGGTATCAGGCCATCACTGGTAATCCCTCATTAACAATCTGAGCAGGAATTCCTCAAGGTCTACTGATGGGAAGCCAACAGCTTCTCAAGAAAGATTTCTCCAATAAGTTCTGATTCTTCAAAAAGTCTTCAACCTGCCGCACCGCCACGCAACATGTTGCCATGAACTTTCAAATAAATTTTATTTGGACGACCCAAACAAGTTTTGTTTTTGTTTTTCCCAGTTGCGTGACCTCTTTGGCACCACACAAGTTAATCTTGGATGCAAGATGGCTTTGGATGGATGGACAGAAGGACAGATAACAAGTCCAGAAGGGAAACCTAGGCGTTCCTCTTCCTGGTGACACTGTACAGCTCAATCTGGGGAATCCCATTGCATTCCCGGTTCAGACAAGCTTTGTAGCGGCTACAAAGTCTATTACTGCGATAAAAGAAAATTGTGTTTACTGCAACTGTACACTATGACAACAGTTGTCTAAATTGTACAAATGTGGAAGTGGGCAACGTAAATGACATTTTTGTTAAGTTTTGGTGTTTTGGGACGAAAGTTGGAAGATCCCCAGGTCAAAGTCTTTTGAAAGTCCCCTCAAATAACAAAATGCTAAAGTGATTAATTTATTGGGTATATAATATTAACTAAAAAAAACTTTGATGTTAATAGAACAGTGTTTATTTGGTTCCATTAAGTTGTTGCCTTAAATTCCATTACAAGCAATATTTACAGACGTTTCTCCCACAAATCATTGCAATCTCTCCTTCTCTGCGTGTCAGAGATTGAGGGCTGCTGGCCAGGTCATGAGAGAAACCGAACTCACACCTTTGTGTTGGTTTTTGGGTGCATGTGTTTACACACACATACACACACGCGTATGTGGCTTCCTAAGCCATCTAGACAGGGCCAAGTGCCGCTTTAACCTCTGTGTAATGAGGGCAAGGTGGAACATTGTTAGGGAATAAAGCTCAATACTTTTGGTCCAAATGCACTTGTAAACACACCAAAATGTGCTCACACACAGTGCAGATACACACACACCTTTCAGCCAAAAAACAGTCCAGACCAGCACCATTGACTCCAATTTTATCTTAGCTCAAATGTCAGCCTGGTTTTTTTTTTACTTGTGGCAATAAAGACCATAAAGAATGAGCTTTTTTTTTTTTTACTTCAAACCCAACAAAGAAATTAACAACATTTATTGTTAGTTTTGTAGTTTCAAAATAACACGCTGTCTTTGAAATTAATAAAGCAAGCTACTGATGAATATGGAACTACTTAAAATAGGGATAATATTCTGAGGATGAATTAAGAATCATTAAACATGGGTTGTGCTTTAAACAACTTTATACTGTCCTTACTTCATTGGACAAATAATTTGACTGAACAGACTAACAGATTTTTTTTTAACAAACACTATTTAAACAACAAAAAAAAAAATGAAGAAATTAAAAACTTAAAGGGAAGTTGAATTCAAAACAGAATGAATTACAAGAAATTTATTCTAAAATTCAATTACACACAAAAAAGCTTATTCAGAGAAGCAAAACACAAAAAAATGACAAAATAAATTATCTCAGTTTCACCAACGTTACTAGGAGCAACTACTGATGGACTAAATGACTTTAACCTTTAAAAGAATTTAAGGTTTGAAACCCCTTAAGGCATAGGCATTTTTTCCAGATCTACCAATGTACATGAACCCTGCATCTCGAAATGAAGGAAAAGTAGGACTAAATGCTTCATCCTTTCACATTCTTCCACATTTTAGTTGAATTCCCAGTTCCTTTTCTCTTGCAATTCTGAGTGTGGCAATTGGTTGGGTTTTGAAAGACAAAATGTTGCCATGTAGTTATACCAATTGCACCTTTGTGGGTTGGTTGGATGTAAAACGAGTCTCGCTGGGGTTGGGTTAGAGGGGACAAAAAAAAAAAAGTAATTCTTTGAAAACAAAACTGAATTTGGAAAAAAATTTAGACACGTGATCATGGTAAATCCTAATAGAAAGACAAAATGGAAAAAAAAATAAAGGAATCAAACACAAACTCTCAAAATATAACTTAAACATAATAAATTCCCTTATAATGCCAAACAACTTTTAGATTTTTATAATGGGTTGAATGATTTTAAACATCTCTGGTGAATTATTTGGACCTTTAAAAACCTATATGACAACACAAACGGGAAACTAAAACCAACGCTACGTTGAAAATGTTATTTAGATGAAACAAGACATAAAAAAAAGAAGTCTATTTTCTGATCCAGCTGAGGGATCCACATCCACCTGACAACACACTCACACTTAGCCTTACTCAATAATGCAGCGTGTGTGTTGTGTGCAACGTGTGTGTGCAGCATCCAGATCAGACACCCTGTGACATTCCCCCAGCCCCCTATACAAATACACATGTGCATACACTTACATATGCACACCCCCCCAACACACACATACACTCTATCTCTAACACTCTAACAGACACACACTCATCCACCCAGCAGACAGTGATTCTGTGTTCAATGTCGCCACCCTGTCTTGTCACATTTCCTTCTTGTCTGCCACACTGTCTCTCTCTCTTCCTCCTTTGTGCTCCCTCCGTTGTCCCATCCTCTCCTCTCCCATCCCTCCATCCGATCAATAACTGCTGGCACTTCCTTCCACAGCTCAGGAAAAAACAATTAAAAGCCATCGATTCCAGGGGCGCACCCCCCCCCCACGTGGACGCGCTCACGCCACACACATACACACACACACCCCCACACACCAGCGCATGTGTGCACTTGTGCACGCCCGCCCAGGACCATGAATATGCAAGTGGGTCTCCTTGACCTTCAAAGGCAGGGGGAAAGCCAGGTGACTTCATTCTTCATGGGACTGCCACTGGATATGTCAGTCAGCCCCTTCTAATCACACACAAACTTTACCTTGTAAAGGTAAAGTCTGACCCGTGCAGACTTTCTCTAGACACCTTCAGAAACGTACAATGACTCAGCCATGAGGAGCAGTTCCTTCAGATCTGAAAAGGTGACCAGTGGTGACTCATCCTAAGTGGGTTCAAAGGAGAAGGAATCTGACGACAAAACGTACCAAATTCATCAGAAAGTTAAAATCTTAACTGCTGTCTAAAATAAAAGGGCCCAGTGAGCTACTTTGGTATAAAAATGTTGAAATAACTTTGTGGTTCATTGTTAACTTTACTGGATATTAGGTTGAAGCTTAACTTTTTATTTTGACATCTGGAATTAATTTTAGACTCTTACTGGAAGTTTACATGCAGCTCTGTTTATCTTAGATTGACTAGCACAAAAAAAAGCAAGCATTCCTGCATTTGTGAGCATTCAGTCCAGTGTTTTTCTAATACCCAATACAAAGGTATTTAAATTTTACTACATGCTGACTATGTTGTGACATGCTGAGATATGATTATCTCATTTTAATTGCTTTAGATTTTTGGAAGAGCGGTCGCAGTCCTACGCAACAGAGTTGTGTTAAAAGTGCTAAGATGGACAAGGATAATGAGGAGACAGCTGCTTGACTTATAAAAGGAGTAAATTCAGACAAAATGAGCTTAAAAATAGGACCTAATTTGTTTTAATGGGTGTAAAAAGTCAAATCAGTTCTACAGCCACAGGTACAACACACAAAACATACGTCACAACTTCGTTCAAACCTGATCCTTGTTGGATTATTAGTTAAGATGAAAGTCACTGAGCTGATCTGAAAACGCCTCGGCAAAGGAACTCAAATTTATAAGAAAGAAAGTGTAGAGACGGGGTGATACGGCGCAACAACAGTCACACTCTAGCTGTTGCTCAATGAGGGAGGGGCTAGTAATGCCACCTTTAATCTGTGTCCAGTCAGCCCTGACACACACACACACGCATACACACACACACATCTGTAAAACTGTCACAGTTCAAGCTACTTGAAAAATAGTAGCAGCTCTTTGCTGCTGATCGACACAGAGGTTGGAAACGAAATCCTTTGGTTGCCTGGGATGCTTTTTCATTGTGTGCATATGCGTGTGTCTGCGTGTGTGTGGGACATGGCCACTGTCACCGCGGGGCCAGGTGTTCCTCAGGGTCCACTGGTTCTCTTTTGATTTGGAGAGTTTGATAAATGAAGAGAGAGAAAGAGGGTGGGAGGAAAAACAAGGGGAGTGAGGGTGCTTGATGAATGATTGTAAAGTGATGGATTGACTGCAGAACCTCTTACATCTGGAGCCTCGGATGTGGTCTGAATTTGTCACCGGACATGGTCCGCTGTCAGGTAGAAGTCACCGAGAAGAAAACACGTTTTAATAATATACACAAAAAAAGAAAAGTACATAGTTTTGGCTTGGTAGAACCTGAGTTGACAGAAATTGGATAGCATCATGTAGCATGTTTGGAAAGACATTAACATTGGGGAACTGAAATAAATGTTCAAAGAGTATCACTACTAAATAACAAAAAAAAACAAACAGTTCACTGCAAAACAAAAACTGTTGATGAAGTTCTCTATAATTTGTCATGTTGCAACCACAAATTTCTTCATTTCATTAGTATTTGATTTGATAGACAAGTTTCAACAAGAAGTCATCGCTTTCACGGATTGTGTTTTCCTGACATTTGGAACCATCAGGAGAACAAGGTAGTGGCAGTATGATTCTGTGGGGAGGCTTTTCTTCAGCAGACAAAGGAAATCTGGACAGAGATAATGGGAAGATGCCAATGTTTCAGAGAACATACAGCCAGCGCTACAAACCAAACTCTTTCAATGTTTTTGGAACGGTCCAGTCAAAGCACAGGCCTAAATCTGTAGCAAGACTTCAACAGTTGCTCTCTGTTCAATCTTATTGAGCTTGAACTTCAAACTGTATAAAATAATGGCTCCAACCACAGTCAACTATTGGGGCTGAGTACCACAGCATATTACGTTATTACATTTTTTATTCAAGTTAAGAAACTATTTCTCTTTTACTTCTCACTTACGTACTTCTTTGTGTTGGTCTGTCACATAAAATGTAATAAAACACATTATTGTTTGTGGTTGTAGAGTGAAAAAAGAGAGAAAAAGAACAGACAAACAAAAACGTAAGCAGTACTGTCTGGTCCAAATAAAACAATCTGGGAATGCTTTAGAGACTGTGATGAAAGTTTTGAATTATATTCTCGCTTTAATAAACAAAAAGAAAAGGAGAGAGATCCATAAAATGAAGCGGGTGACAAAACACAAAACAGGCTAATGATTAAAGCAAAAGTCATAACGCAAGTGCACAGATTTTCCGGTGGGACGCAACATAAACTCATTGCTGACTCTGAAGTTCTTTGGAAAGCGAGACGTGGAGATTTCACAAAACAGCCGAAAAGCTGCTCCCAAGAAGTTTTATAAAATCTATAAATGAATAAAAACTGGAAGAAAAAAAGAAACAATGACTTAAAATCAACCTGATAAGATAATGAGCCCCACCTCAAGATTGGTCTCAATCGTTTATGCTATGTTTGTGCAGCAAAAAAAAAATTTGTGCCGCTGTCATTTTAAAAATATAACGAAATGTTTCCAGAGGTCATGAAAGGTCAACCAGCACCTCCCACCTCTCACCCCACCTTCTTCAAATTGGACAAAATTGGTGTCAATCAACTCAACTACGTTTGTGCAGCAAAATTTTTTGTTTGTGCTGCTTGGATTTGAATATATTAATGAAAGCTTAAAGGTAATTTAGACTTTGTAAAAGTGTCGGGAGGGAGAAGGGGGGTTTGTTGACCTTTTGATCAAGGGGGAGAGGTGGCAGGGGGCTCTGGTTGACCATTCCTGACCTCTGGAAACATTCTCAATATCTTTAAAATGGTAGCGGCACAAAAAAAACTTTTCCACACAAACGTAGCACAAACGTTTGACACCAGTTTTGTCTGATTTGAAGAAGGTGAGGAGGGGCTTGGGGGGACAACTTCATCTGCTAACTGCAGCTGCTGATTTTTGTCCTTGCGGTCCGAAAGATCATTTCACACTTCTTGTCAATCAAGCGGGCCCACGTGTGACCTCGGTCAATCGATTCCCAGTCGTCGGTGCATAATCCCGCCGCAGATAGACGTCCAATTAAGCAATTAACAACTTTGGCAAACATTCAACAGCCAGCTCCTGCGTGGAGGAAGAGCTGTTTGCTCTCAGTTGCTACGCTCGATCGGCGCCCATGTTGTGTAATGCGTCGTGTAACGTGTGTGTGCTGACGTTATTATAATAGACTGGAGATATTGGTAACAGGTGGCTAACTGGATCCCTGGGGCTCGGCGCGCTCCATGTGGAGATCTGTGTTAATCAGAGGGAGATAATTAGTGCACGAGCATATGTGTGCGCTAAATGAGAGGGTTTATTTTGCAAAATGGTTAATTAAGAGGTGTGATTGAAGAACCTTATTGGGCTGTATCAATCCCTGATTCATGCTTGCCTCATATCTTCCATATATGTGGTAACTCGCAGCCTCTCTCTCTTTCTGGGTGTGTGTTTGTGTGTGTGTGAGGCAGGCAGCTGGTTTAGTACATCAGCGTCGTCCAAACCCCCCCCCCCCCCCCCCCCCCCCCCCCCCCCCCCCCCCCCCACCCCCGCCCCCCCCCCCCCCCCCCCCACCCCCTCCCCCCCCACCCCCCCGCCCCCCCCCCCCCACGCCACCA
>CAEFZY010038059.1:0-47541 GCA_903066815.1 Brachyrhaphis roseni
CTCCTTCTTTGCGGCTCGTGTACAGTCTCAGGGTGCTGGATTTGGGGTGGAACCCTCCATGCATTGTTAGTAGTTTCCAGGTCTTAACATCTGTGGCCTGTATCTCCTCCTTTGGCCAGCTGATTATTCCTGCAGGGTATCTGATTACTGGCAAGGCATAGCTGTTTATTGCACGGATCTTGTTCTTGCCATTGAGCTGGCAAGAACATATATATATATATATATATAAAAGAAGATGACGACGAAACTGTTCAGGAAGTGCAAATTTACAAAATAGGAAAAGTAACGCTGCACAGATATTGAAAATAACAGTCCGTTTAAGGGAAATGTGCAAGTGAGTGGGATGATTTTAAAATGACAAATTGTGCATGAATATCTGCATTAAAGCAACAAAACGTTTATGTGTATTTGTGCATTAAAAAAAAGCACTGTTAAGAAAAAAGGGGAAAATACTAATGCAAAAACAGAAGGGATTTAAACATTTATGAAGTTTGTTGGGAGCAGTGATGTTATAGAGCCCAGAACTGCATGGAGAAAGAATCTGCAATAGTAATCCTGTGCCTGCTGTGGATACAGTGGTCTGTCAATGAAGGAGCTCTGCAGTTCGGAAACAGCTTCATGCGATAGGAAACATTATCCAACAGTGATGTTATTTTAGTCAAAAAGAAAGTTATTCAGCTAAATATTTACATTTCTGAATCTGAGGAGACTTCTTGAAGTTTAATGAGATTTAGAATCAGGGAGAAAAGGGGATTTGATTGATTTCTAACATGGCACGGCTGTTTTAGGCTGGTTGTCTGAACCGAGTATTTCAGAAACTGCTACGGGGATTTTCACAAACAATAACCGATTATCCAGCTTATAGGGATTGCCTGGAAAAAAGAATACATTTGACTATTCCATGATGTCAGAGGAGAAAAGTTTGACTAATTTCACATGATGGATAGGAAACAGTTGCGCAAATACTTATTACAAACCAAGATATGTGCAGAATTTCACTGATAACTTGACACGTCAAACCTTGAAATAGCAGCAGAAACCACACCTGGTGCTGTTCATGTCACCTAAGAACAGGAAACTGAGGCTACACAGGTTCTGCCCTGTATTTTATCCTTTAATGGTTCCTCTGTTGAGCTTGTGTCTTCTTACAAATATTTGGGGGTTGTAATTGATGAAAACATACATTTTAAACTTTGTATCAAGAATATTTTGAAAAAACTAAAATTGAGTTTCTTCTATAGTTACTTTTATCTTGTAACTCAAGGAAACAACTTGTTCCCATCTTCCTGCCTATCTTAGACATCATGAGCGCCTTTGCACATTCTCATCAGCAATTAGACTCAGCTTAACATCAGGCACTAAAGTTAATAGCCAGATTTTCCTTTGTTAAATTGCAAACTTTTTCCACACGCAGCGTTTTCCATAGGTACACATTTATTTACAAATCAAATTTTGACTTGTTACCCTCATATTTATCCCAAACACACCAGGATTTCTTACGCTATTTATAGTATCAACCTGCAGCCAGTTTAGATGTTTTCTTCAAATCGGTGTGATTGTGCAACTTCAGAAATGTACAAGGCTTTGGAAGAATGCTGAACTGTTTCTCTTTGCTCAACACAAACCCACTAACATTTAACTAACATTTAACATTTCTCCTGACCTTTAGAGTTGCAGATATTTGAATAATGTAGAGCAGTCAGATGAGCCTGTCTCCATCTTTTCGTGCTTGATAAATGCTTACCTTACACTGACTATGTAGTTTTTATTTGCTCCAAGTTTTTATTTGGAGCAAAGCCTCTTCTTTAGTAATTTTTAAAAAAGAAAAATAATCTGTTTATTGCAATGCCACTTTTTTATCTTACAGTGAAGGAAAAAAATATTCTTTTCTTTCATTCGTTTTATGTTCATTTGCAAAATTTTAAAAAAAATACTTTTTTTAGTTTATTCCTTTTGAACAATTATATTTTTAGGTTTTCCTATTGCCAAAAAGATATCTCAGTTGAAGTTTCGTGAATATTGAATATCCTCAAAGGTGGTGAAGATGTTTCGATAGATAGAGGTCGTTACTTTGCACGATTTGAAGACAAAAGCTTGATCAGGCATTTTATTCCTCTCTTGCAACCAAGTTAATTAGCTCTAACTCCTCTAGCTATTATTTGTATCCAGAATTAACTTAATAATAAGCCTGTACGTGCAGTTTAGAGGCATAACCTGAGTTGAGACCCTCAAGGTGGCAACGTTTAGTCTGTAAATGCAGATTCTGAGCAGATCAAATGAACAGAGCAGGCGAGATCAGCGGTGGGTGTTCAGGGTAGCAACACAGCTTTGTAGTTTACTGTCTCAGTCCACTAGTAGGTTGTCATTCAGCCTCTTCCTCTCAGCAGAGGGATCAGACGATACCGCGAGGCGACGTGCAGCTGCTTGATGAAAAGAGGAAAACATTTATTTTTACTGTCAGACAGAGGCATGGATTCATGGATGACAGGCGTGTTTGTGCTCTTTGCACTGTTCATGCCTGTTTGCTGTGAAGGTAAGTGAAACAAAAAGAGAGTTTTTGTCAAACGAACTTTTCTGAGCTTGTGACAAAATGTTCTTCGGATTTTGGTATTTGTGATTAAGATTTATGTCACGTTAACTATGAAAGTTGAACTCCGAATTATTTTTGTTTCCCAAAAATTATGTTAATTTAAATAAGTTTTTACACCTCGTCTGAACTTTCAGTGCAACCCTTACGATCGACATCAGATCAACAAAACTCAACACTCTGAAACATTTAGATAATTTATCTTGTTGTATTTCTTTGCTGTCATACTGATGTTTTTTATCTTGAGTGAAAGTTTATTTTGTTTTTGTTGGTTTAAGATTCATTTCCATGCTCAGTTTTGTATTTTACAAAAAGCTGCCAAAACTTGGGACAAAGCAAGAAAGAAGATACAGAACTATGATTGAGCACTTATCTGATAATCCAAAATTACACTTGTTACGGAAATTCAAAAGTATATTTTCTTTTGAAAAGTATATATATATACATATATAAAAGTACATTTCCTATTGCAAAGGGATAAAATTGCCAAACTGGTAATTTTATCCTTGTGTTTTGCATGAAGCTCTTAAAAGATGCAAGTTTAAGAAGAGATTATATTGTGGTATTTTTTGTTTTGTTTCGTTGATTCACATTTGTTTTTAGAAGGGGATATGATTTAGATTTCTCACAAACTTTCTATTTTAAGTTGTAGTTTTAAAAAAAAGAAGAGAAAAACAATCAAAGAGATGCTCTAAGTCCTGATATTTATTTTTGGCCTACTTTACTGTGATCACAGTTATATTTTTACAGACTATATTAAATTAAATTCAATTCAGACAGTTAAAAGTGATCATGCGATCAGCTACATATTGAAGTTATTAGCTCGCGACAAACACTAAGATATGGAAATGCGAGGAGTCTGATCAATGTTTTTTTATAATTAATAGCGCATTGGTGTTTTTTAAATGGAAAGATGGAAAAGCCACTGTTCTTCTTTCTAGATGGTAACACTGATCTAAATGAGTCTGATGTTATTAATGCAATTCATGACAGATTTTAATATCATCACAGTGGTGAAAGGTAATCTCTTAGACTCCTTTTCACATGTTTTCATAAAAACAAATCCTCAGAAAAGTAGGATTTTTATTTCTCTATAGATTTAGAATATATTTTTAAGAGTTTACTTTTGGTTGGACTGCAAGGTCATCTGTGATAGACGTATCTTTATCAGATCAATTTTTAATGCGCTTGGTACTTCATCAAACTATCCAAAAACGGACAAAACACTTAACAGGTGTGAACCTTTCCACCAAAATTACTCTAAAAGTGCATCAACAACTCATCCAAGAAGAAGATACAAAGCACTGCAAGCCTCACTTACCTCTGTTAACATCAGTGATCATGATTCCACACATATTAAGATGCAAGTCAATAATATCGTCCATGGAGAGTTACACGACTGACCATGTGCTGAAAACAAAACAGTCCAACAGTAGTGTGGTGGTGTGACGGTCTTGAGCTCCTTTGATGCTTCAGGATCTGGATGTTTTGCCGTAATTGGCGAAACTACGAATTGTACTGTCAAGCAGAAAACCTTGAGGGACGATGACCGGCCACCACAGTTTGTGATAGTTTGCTAAAGCACATCAGCAGCTCCACCTCTACATAAATAAATAAACATTTTAGAGTGACCTAGTCAAAGTATAGACATGAATTCAGATGAAATGATGTGGCATCAAGCTGAACAGGCCGTTTACACAAAGAAAAACTCTCCAACGTGACTGAAATAGAAAAATCAGTGACATAAAAGACTCGTTGCCATGGATCACAAACACTTGAGGGCAATAGTTGCTACTAAAGGTAGACCAGTCAACTTTATTATCTTTGAGTAAATTATATTAACTATTTCAAAGCTGCATTTTGTATTTAGTCAAGTTGTCCTTGTCTGATATTTAAATTTGTTTGACAACCTGATACATTTAAATGTGACCAAAAAAATAAATAAAAGCCATAGAACTGCGTGAGGGGCCAAGTACTTTTTTACAACCCTGCGTGTTTTGGTTCTAACGTGTAATTCGGAGTGGATTGGCACATTTTTTGTTCAAGTTAAGAGTAGGAAGCACTTAAAGGACAGGAAGTCATCTTCCAAATAGACTAAAACTTCTTTCTCCATGCAAAGGACATGGGAATATTTCTTGGTGCTAAGCTAAATTAAGTACCTTAAGGAGAGAACCGTCAAAAAGTTGACATATTTCCTTTGTATGAAACTTATTTTCAAGCTACGCAAACAGCGTAACACAAAATTATTTTTAATTATTTTGTTGTGTTGTTTTGCCTTTAAGTTGCTTTTGTGTTCAAAGCAAGAGAAAACAAAACTAGAGTTAAGATTAAATCACACGTCTTGGTTCTATGTCCAAATGATGGTGCCATGATTCCTGGTCCTGAGCTAAGCTAACTAGCTAAGTGAAAGGGGTGTCAGAAATTTTACACTACATTTCTCAGAGTGAAACTTTATAGAAGAGTTTCTATGCATGTAACGCTGATGAGTTCAGGCTGCCAAAAAAACAAAAACATTTTTACAACAACAATATCAGTGTGCACATTTTCATAAGGTCCAACAGTTAGCATCACTGCTATTAAGTTTAGCTTTCCAATCATGTTCATTGAAGCAGAAATGACACAGTTGTTGCTTTTAGAAGCATAAAAATAACTTTTGAATGGAAGAACTGCTGCGCTCTGAAGCAACTTCAGATGATTGAGAGAAAGACGTTAAAGCCTCTCTGAATCTGCCGGCTGTCCTCTTTCTCACTACAAGGCTGCTGTTCCAACCGCACACCAAGATAAAAGAGCCTCACAGAAACCTCACAGCAGCCCATCGCACTGACAGGAAGACATTTAAGGTTTTCAGCTGCAGATATGTAGTTTTCTTATTTCCTGTTCTGAAGGGGTCTTTCTCATCCGTCTCACTATACTGGCCTTTTTTTCCATCCAGGTCACACACACCAACAGGTCCATTTATAGTTTCTTCCTGTGTTTCTGTTTCTAAAAAAGCACAGTATCACTTAAACGGCTGCATGTAATGATTCTTTTATTTGTAATCAGATTTTGTATGAAGACTCAAGAGATCTAAAAATAAGATAATGCAGTTAGTATAGATTTTGCTTCAGGGAAAAAAAAATCCAGTAAATAAAAAAAAAACTCAAACCCTTGCTTGGGTGCTATTGCAGAAAAAAAGAGCTGCTTCCTGTGAACACAGACTTTCGAAATGTACATTTCGGACCATGACTTCCGGATTTTTCATTTGGAAATTGAAAACTGAACCTAAATCACGAACTGAAACAGAAACGGCCCGATTAAACTGAACGACAAACGACAACAAATTTCAAGTAGGTCAATCTGGGATAGAAATGTTTGACACATCAGCAGAACTTCCTCTGCAAGAGAGAAGATCACTGCAGAAACACCCGCAAGCAAAGTCCTGCAGCTAAAAAAAAACACCAGCAAATGAGTGAAGAGCTCAATAGCTGTGATGGACAAAAATAGCAGCATAAGCATTTAGCATAAAGTTTAGATAATTAGACGGATAATCAATAGTGGTTTTCTGCAGATATCAGCGTTGCGGGCTGTGTGAAACACGTCATAGTGTGTTTGGGGCTGTAAGCCAAATTTGAAACTTGGTCATAGATCAAAAACTCCCCTTCCTCTAACAAACAGCAAGCATTTTATTATCATGTTGTACCATCAGTAAGACTGCTTATCTCTTCCAAATTCACTCTGCAACATGGCACCCAACCCAAAACGGATCGTCCACTGCACAAATATCTTAATTTGTAACTTAATGTATTCTTCTGTTGCAAACATGACACAGTTGCTCACAGGTTGAAACAGTCGTGTAACTAACTACCTGTCTCTGTTTTCTGTTTGTTTCTTCAGCAGAACCTTTTTTCACTGATCCGGTCATCTGCTACTTCCTGGACGCGTTTCTGATGGTTTACTGTATTGCTGCAACGGCGCTGTTCTTCAGAGAAAAAGTGAGTCGATGGAAACTTGATTGTGATTATGATTATTTGATGGTTAAAAATGTAAAAAAAAAAAAAAAAAAACATTTCTCAGAGTGTAGGAGAAACAACAGAGGTGAATGTACAATAACTGATAGAAAAATTGAAATTTCAGATTTTCATTTCATTTCATCTTCTGATAGAGGCAAACTATAGTTAAATTAACTACAAAGCAAAAATCCAATAAACTTTATGAATCAGTTATATCTGACAATTCCACCTCCATACATGTTTTAGACATATTGAATTAAATAGATATTTATCCTTCGTATTGGAATATTAACATCTAATTTGTCGAATACACAGGAATAATAACATCATCCAAGCAAAAGTGGATGGAAGGAAATTTATGGTGAAAAATCAACATATTTCTCTTCTTCCAAAAATGTTGGTGTGTAAACATAAAACTAGGAGAATATAAGTAAACAAACAGCATCATGCAGAGCAAAGAACAGAGCTGACGCGTCAGGACGAAAGTTGATGAGAGGTTTGAGGTCAGGTTACCAAGCAACATGCCAAGCTTTGAACATCTCACCACTCATCATCATCATCATCAAAAAATGTGATGAAGGCACAAATGCAAACCTGCCAAGACATTGACATCCGCCTGAACTGGCAGATCAAACATGAAGTTCGAGAAGCAGCACAGATAACTCTGGAGGAGCTGCAGAGATCCACAACCCTGGAAGAACTTGTTGCTGAACTTTACCTTGTGATCATATTGTGGGCTACAGAAAATGTTTATGCTGTATTCCTGTTATACTTTGATGGAAGGGCTTCATTTGATTGTAAAGGTGGTTGAAATGTTAGATTTAATATTTCTGTTTGTTTCATCCTGGTTCAGTTTTCCAAAATGCCACGAGTTCAACCGGAGCCTGTAAGTATCTAAACTTCAAATCATCTCTCTAATGACTTTTTATTCAAATAGAGCTGGTGATGGTTATTCAACATTTCATATAAACTATGTACTTTTCATTTGATCTTAATTTTTATTCTTCTCTTTTAAAATGAAGGGAGAAAAAGGGGGCATTTACCAGGTAAGGTCAGCATTCTCACAGTTTAAATCATCAGATTTTTGGTAATTGCATTCTCATCTATTTATCGATTATTTCATTTTGTTTTAGGAACTCGAGAGGCCAAAGGACACTGATGCTTATGATGTGCTTGACCCCAAAAAAGCAAAGGTGTGCTTAGAACTTGAATGAACAAATTCCCACTTGTTCACCTTCTTCATTTTTCACAATGGTGTTTTGTCTTCTTAGGGGAAAACTGACAGGAAGAAGAGAGCTAAGGTAAACCAGCCTGCTGACCCGTGAGATACTAAAGTCAAATATGTCAAAGTATTTCAGACTCTGTGAATCTTCAGAAAATTTTGGGAAGATGAAGAGACATGACAAATTCATTTTAGGCCATCAGAATAGTGAAATCAAGTTTGTAATATTCAATGAGCTTTTAAATTATGTAGACTTGTAACATATTTTAATGCAGTTCATCTCTCTTCTCTGCAGAAGAGCCAGGGCAAGCCGAAGAATAAGGATCCGTATGAATCTGTTCCCACCAGCCCTCGGCCCACTCCGGCTCCGTAGCGACACTCTTACAGAAACAAAGAAGTTAATTGCAGCTGAGATGAATGGAAGATTATTGCCTGCTTTTTTTATGTAAAGACTTTCCTTTTCTCTTCGCTTTTTTGTATCGATAAGCACTTCATTTATTTAGTGGCTCGTTAGATAAAATGTGGTTGGATTTTTAGCACACATGAGGTTTTGTACCGCTGAGAACAGATAGTTACATGCGAGGTGTAAAACAAGACGGCCTTTTTTCCTCACTGCCTGGCATTAAATCAGACTAAACATTTCCTCTTTTATGTCAGCTTCTTAAGTTATTTCTATTTGGTAAATAGCTGAATAATAACATTTTTACCTTCTTCAAACCCAGAAGTTTAAACACAGCTACTGGTTTGATTCCCATTTGAGTAAAATGAAGGCAACTCAAAACTGAGAGCTATTGATCTTCACAGTAATAATACTGATTCAGTCTGTGAAAAAGCAAAAGCCTTGGCAGAAGCCGGTGAATGTCATTACATGGGCTGAAAAAGCCACACAGCAAGAACATTTTAAGAGATTATTTTTCAAAAGCACTCTGGGGCAAAGAGCTTGACTTTTACAGGCATGTTGAAGTGATTACTTCTACATTTGTAGGATATTTGAAACTTGCAGACATCTGAAGTGTGAAGTAGGGGTGTGGCAACCTTCTCGAGTGTTTTGCTCCAGGATAGACCGATTAAATGACTTAAGGAAAGAGTAATAGATGCTAAAACTGAAGCAGCATCTCAAGACGTCAGCCAGGAAGTTAACGCTTGGACTTCAGTTTTCTAAATGGTGAACACCACTAATAATCCCGCTAAGTTAGCTACAAAGTAAAAATCAATGTTTTGGAGTAGCCGTCAAAAAGCCTGGATCTGACTCCAACAGGAAATGTGTAAGCGATGCCACCTACAAAGCTGACTCAATGTTGTTGGGAAATATTAGTCAAAATTCCCACAAATGATTTGACAGATAAAAAAAACAGGTAAAAAAATAAACTTGTAAAAATAGTCTCCTTCTGACATTTAGCAAATAGATGAAATTTAATTCCGACTAAAAATCGGAAAGGTTTAGTCTGATTTAATGTTTTCGTATTTTAGCCTGCTGTCATGCTGCAATAATAGTAATAGAGATATTTTCTAAACATAGTGAAGCACAGACTGATGTAAAATTGGACACAATAGGAACTCTACAGCCAGATTCACTGTACATAACAGGAGAAAGCACATGTCAAAACACTTGGAAAACAGTTTTAATGATGTTTACAACAAAAAAAAGAACTGTACATTTACAGTAAAAGATTATCTTTGTATGTGTATAAAAACAAAAAACAAAAATACAGCAGACAAATGCATCAAAATCTACTATGTATCCTGATTCACATACTTAAAACTCCTACACAATCTTTCATTTCTAAACCTCCAGGACTGGAGGCCTTTACTTATTTTTCCTTTTTTAAAATTTTTTTATTCTTTTTAGTAATATCAGAGCAGTGTCCCTCTCTCAGTGTTGTATTTCAGGTGAAAACCAAAACTCCTTACATTCGAGTCCTGGAAAGTAAATCGATAGACTGCAGAGTAAGAAAAAGGAGGAAAATAAAACAGGAGCACATTCCTTTAGATCAGCCCAAGCTTCCAACATGAATTGTTTTACAGAACGCATTTCTCGAGATACACTGACATAATATGTACATGGTTGTCATCTTTTTTTTTCAGTTTTTTATTGAAAGCTGTGGTTGCCTGGGCCGGAAAACTGATAATCGCACACGACACACCCAAAAAAACATACAAAAATACTATATCTTTAACCTACTAAGAGTAAGACAGCTCTGCAATTAGTTCCATGCTGTGACAGAAAATGAAAAAAAATAAAAATAAAGAGGTTACAACGAACAGACGCTTTTCACACAAGTTTTTTATTTTTTAATTTTTCTTCTCAGAAATATACCAAAATATACATCTAAGCTTTGGAATTACTGAGGCTAAGGACTAAAAGCCAGAGCTGGGTTTTGTCTCTTAATACACATGCTGCAGGGCGGGAAGGGCGGCAGAGAGAGACAGAGAGAGAGAGATCTTTGGTATCTGCGTTTGTCAAAAAGTTTAAATATTTGGATTTTTGCTTTGGGATAGCGCTTGTGAGAGCCGGACGGCCTCGCCTGGAGTAAAGCCTTAGACAAAAGTGTCACCGAAGCCCCGTCGGGTCTGAACCGGGCGGGGACGGACCGTGATGCATAGTGTCACAGAGTCTGAAGAGAAGAGACGACGGTGAAGGGAAGGACATGGGTTTCTGGAGACATGAAGGGGGAGCGAGGGGAAGAAGAAGTCCTTGAGAAAGAGAGAGAGACGCAATGGAAGAAAGTAAGGGAGGACGTACAAAGTCCTGAGCAGGTACAGCGTGCACAGGATCCACCCTCAGCGTGTATTAACAAACATCACCCAGCTATCGCCACATTGGTTCGTGCCCATCACAGAGGCCCGCTCAGCCCCCTCCGATCCCCGCCCACAGGCACTGAAACCGCTGCACCGACAGGACGCACATTCACTACGAGAAAAGCACACACAAAAATAAAAAATAAGATCCCCTTACAGTCGAAACGTTTTGGGACTCTGGAGGATGAGGGACGTGGAGGGAGTGCAGCCTGGATTAGATGCTGAGCAGTGAGGCGGGGATGGGCGAGACGACGGCGTTGCGCGCGTACAATCAAGTTAGAAGTCTTTGGTTAGCGTTGGTACTACAGGAAACCGAGAGCGGGCCACGACAGGAAGAAACCTGCACATACTTGTACCGTGTCATCAATGACAAACAAAAATATGGCCAAAAAAAAAAAAACAAAAAACAACCAAACAAACAAAACAGGATTGTCAAACTTAAAAGTGTATAAACACAAAGACGATGGTAGGAAATTAACTAAAGTGGCAATGTTAGATTGCAGATTTTTCAGTTCTGACAAATGTAAAGACACGTATGTGCACAAGACGTGAAGGAAAAAAACAGCAGACATTCACAAGCTCTGGTGTGTAATCTGCCTCCACCTTGTGGCAGTACAGGTATGAGCAGGCTTCTCCGACATTTTTTTTTTACTTTTAAAAACATTTTTCTTATCTTATAAGTAGATTAAAGCAGGTTTCACTCAGTTTTGAGTTAAGAAATGAGGTATACAACAGTTTGTTTTGCCTTATTGGTGGTCCACCTGTTCTTCCTCCACAGCAAACTGACATAATCGGGCTCAATATAGTCGCCTGGTTGAACCACGAGAACGCCTTGAAGTCTCAAGATCACCTACTGACAGTGAAGCACTAAAAGCCAAGAAAACAGCTCATAAGAATATCAAATAAAAAAAGAAAAAACAAACAAATCAACCACAAACGGTAGGATTTTCCCAAAGCAGGCTCAGCGAACAGCCTGCTTGAAGCCTGTGGCCTAATCAGTAGACGAACTCAGTAAAAAAAAAAAAAAGAAGCAAGCACTCCTCTATTACAAACTTTTTGATAAAAGAAGAAAAAAGAAACAAAAATTACTCCTTACACCAGCTGGAAGATGAGGGAAAATGCACCGTAAAGGTTTGCAGACAACCCAAACACTTTCACACACAAAAAGCCACTGGAATTACAAGTAAAGCATTTCCCAACCTGGCCGAAACAAAACACACATCACTAATCCACTTCAAAATGCCCCAGATATTTACCATTTCAACGAAATGTACCAGATTAGCCCTCACACACACACACACACACAACGCTACAATGCTCATGTCTTCTACGTAACAGTAAGGCATAAATGATAATGTTAATCCTCTCTTGTCAAACTACAAAAGCCAGTGATCTTATTCTCTCACGCTATACAAAAAAAGGCAAAAAAGTTAAAAGAAAAATGATTGTTAAAGACAACACAGCAAATCAAATTCACAACAATGCAAAAATAAAATATTAGCAATAATAATAATTATTATAAAATAAAGCAATAAGGTCAGATGCTTCAGCGTCTCGAGTTCCTCCGGTCAAAAACAGAGGCATCCTCATTAACTTCCTCTCATATTTTTGGTCAGGTTAAAAAAAAAAGAAAAAGTGAATAAAGCATTAAAAGATTGCGGGGAGATTTATTCTTTTGAGTTAGCATGATAAACACTACATTCAATCTTGATAACATACTAGTTCAAATATAAAATATGAATATTTTACACGTGTTTATATATATATTTATATAGAATTAAGAAAAGGTTGCTTCTCTAATTGTTAAGTCTTTCCTCAGATAAATATTTCAGTAACATCCTATGGTGCCAGCTGGTTGGTCATGGTGCAGGTGAAACATAATGACTAAAGAAGGGGGCAGGAACTGAGCGCCCCCTGCAGGGTGGAGGGGGCAAGACATCCACAAAGCTTTGACGAGAAAAGGCTTTTACTTTGGCAAGAAAGATCTAAAAAAAAAAAACAACAAAAAAACACTTAAACCCAGAAACACCCTTTAAATAGTAGTACTAGAAAATAGCAGTAGTAGTAGTAGTAGGTTGTCCTTTAACGTTGTGGTTCCTATGAACGGTATAACCTCTGAATGATAAAGCCAGACAGTACTTATACATTCTACACCCAGAAATGTCTAACGGTGAACCTATGTTGAAGTTTCTGCTGAGGTATATTTAGTCACAATTATTAAAAAGAAAACGAGGAGGAGGATCGTGTGGACAAATTTCAGGACTTACAGTCACAGAAAAAAAAATAAAAAATCACTGCAGGAACTAAAGTCATCATTTGGATATAGATCAATGCTACTTTTCCGTGGGGTGCGACTGAATGTGCGGCTTTGTAAAACAGTTTGGTGGGTTTACAACCAGTCCACAGACACAATGGGTCAAAGCGGCGACACCGAGACGAACATGAAGAATGTTCTCCGACGATTGGGTTTATGCATTTACACAGGTGAGTCCTCCCAGTGGGAGGGTCGAAACTACCAAACCCCGACTTCCACAGGGCGTAGTCGTAAAGCTATAAAGGAAGCATGCAGGCCTCTCGACAGCTCGGCTCCCCGTCGGGAGCTTCTGCAGCAAGTTGTTAAAGCTAAGTTTCTGTGATCTGGTTCCAGCGGCACCAAATCGGGGAGAATCTGGCATTTGGAGAAGAGGAAAAAACTGCTTGCACGGGCGGGGGAAGTCGTAGAAACCATGTGAACAGCAACTTGCGTGCTCCGGCAGGCACAGCAACTACTGAGTAAAACCGCTTTGGTTCGAGCTGTTGTTTTATGGCTGAATATTAGCACAAAACAAACAAACAAAAAGTCCATTAGGCATGGGCCGGTTACCTGTTACAAACAGTTCCTATGGTTAAAGTCTGTTTAATGTAATACCAGAGATTTTCTTTTTCTGCAACTTAAAGTAGTGATGCCGTGCAGCTGGCCAAAAGAAGGCAACTACACTTTTCTCTCACTTACAAAACAAACAAACAAACAAAAAAACAACAACAAAAAAAAAATATATATATATATATATCAGATGTTTGGAAATATTTCGAGCCTCAAAAAAAATCCATCACTCTTATCAAGGAACTACTCTGACATGACAGTCGACCAAGCTACAAGCCGGTTGGCAAGGTGTTTAAAAAAAAGAAATTAGATAATATGAAAAGCGTAAAACTTGGTATTTTTACTCAAGTCTATCATACCGGCCCATGCCTACTTTCCACTACGGTTCAGAAAAAACGTCGAAAATGCTACTAGAACAGATTAGAAAAAAAAAAAAAAAAAGAATGCCTTGAAAACGGCTCTGATAAACCAGTTCAAAAATTGAGGGCAAGGCCCAGGTGGTAAAAATGAACAAATATGTCTCATAAAAGTAAAAAAGAAACCAATTTCTCACAACCATCGCATCCCTCTGATGTTGGCGAGTAGTGCTGCCAATTAAAATAAAAGCAAGAACAAAAAAAAACAATGTTATCTTTGGAAAATGGTCATCAAAATATTGCATTTCTATATTCTGTTGACAATGAAGAGATTCTGCACTCATAAATATATCAACTAGACTAAGCTACACTGACTACACACAGCAACTATTTTAACAAATATTTTTGGTATATCTTAAAGTACGTATTCATTCCTCCCAAAATCAGGCAGACTGCAGCTCATCAATCCAGTTTTTTTTTTGGTACAGATACTGTGCACAAGTTCATATATGACAGTACTACTATTAAAAAGTAAAAGAAAAAACAACACAAACCCACAATAAAATCCCATGGAGCCAGTACTGCAAGTACATGCCTCTCCTCGAACAAAAACACACACTGCCAGAAACTGATCTGGAAGAGCTGCAGAAAGCACATTGCAACCCAAACCACCTCGTCCGGATACGCAGCTGCAGCTCGCTCTCTATAAAATCTTTCCACACAAATATTTCGAGCCATTTTCTGTCAGTGTCAACAATCCACAACTAGACCCTCATTTTACAAAAGCTAAGAGGCCTTTTGACCGCCACAGCGACTTGTAAAACTCAGTGTTTCCAGAGAAGAGAAGCAGAGAGACCCACCCAGTCACCTCCGACCCTTAAAGCAATGATAACCTTTAAATCGGCCACTTATTACTTGCATTTAAAGCCTTATAACCACGATTAAAAAGTGATAGGTGAATATTAACTTATTAGAATTATATAGATTTTAAAGTCTAAAAAAAAAATACATAGAAAGGAAATGCAAAGAAGAGTACAACTTTGATATGATTTAAGTTGAGGCCTGTCAAAAACATTAATAAAAAACAGAAAGAAAGTGATGCACAAACCCTTGTTAGTCACGACAAAACATTGTGAAATTAGTGAAAAAGACTTTAAATGTTAAAAGGGACAAGATTTGTTTTTTTGGTTAGACGTGTCAGTTGTGATTCTGACCTCGTAGTAGGAGGAAATATGTACATAATAGTGTGATGGTGCAGAGTTTGCTTTTTTTTTTTAGGCCAACAAGAGTGTTTGTGAAAGAAAATATTGAGAACTATTGAAAACAAAAAAGAAAGAGAGAAAAAACAAAACCTAAGCCCAATTATATTGGATGTCGTTTTCTTTTTGGTGGCAGCAAATACATTAAATAATGTTCTACTTCTAATGTGAAAAGTGTGGGGGCGGGTAGTGAAGCCTGTGTCCCCCGCCCGTTGTGACGGGAAGTAGTGCTCGTGGCAGGAAACGAGGCGTCGGGAGCGAGGCTTCACTGAGCCTTGGAGGCAGTGGTAATGGTCGAGGCTTGCACAGGCACAGCAGCGGTGGTGGCCTGGTGATGGGCGTCGGCGGTGACCTGCAGCCCGCCCGCCCCCGCCGACACCAGGCTGACAGGGTTGCTGGTGAGCAGCGACAGGTTCTGGGGGTTGAGGAAGAGCGGCGTGGTCACCAGGTTGGGCGCGTTGGCGGCCGAGGTGTTGGCGAACAGCAGGTTGCCGCCGTCCAGAGACGTGATGGGGATGGGACCGCCCGATGCCAGAGCTGAGGAGGAGGCATGAGGATCGGTTTTAGTGTGCAAAACACAAGGTTTTCAATAATATTCACATCTTTAATTAATGCAACGATTTCTTATGGACTGTTTAATTTATCCAAACGTTACTATCCATTTTCTACAGATAGATTCAGTTCTTTATTTGCAGGGAGAAACAAAAGATTGAATAGAAACAATTTTAGTTGTTTTTCTTTGAAATCAGTCCACTGAAATAATAAAACAGTTATCAATAACATTGACTTTACGGCTGTTTTTGGCATCTAGGCCAAATTAGATCAGCACTATTTCAAAATATATAATGCTAACGCTTCTCAAATCTGGACTGGATTATCCTCCACTAAATAGAAATTCTCTAAAGCCCATAGTGGGATTTATTAGTGGTTGCTACAGCGAATTTTTAGATATTACTATTCCTTATTTGAAACTCTCATTTTCATCTTTTAGAAAGTATTATTCTAAATGCAGTGAGCACCAACTGGGTGTTGCTAGGAGTTTTATTTAATCCATTGTTTCAGGATGCAATTTTGTACACAAAAGAAACACAAAAAAGAGAAAAACCACACTCATTTTGCTAAAAGGGAAATTATCCAAAAATGTTTACTACTGGGTCATGACGCTGGCCTCGCACACACCTTGAATTGCAGCCAGAGTGCTGTTATTCATCAGAGGACTCAGTGCACTGCCAAGCCCCCCAGGAGTCAGGCTAAGAAGGGCGCCCCTGAAAACAAAACAAACATTATTAAGGCAAATACAGGGGAAAAAAAACTCTCAGCAAATTGTAGAAAAGTCAGAGACTAACCCTGGAGTGAACTGGGATGATGCCATCAGTCCTGGGGTGAGCCCTGCAGCTGCAGCCATGGCTGCAAAGCTGGCACTAGTGGGCAGCTGGGCGGCCCCCAGCTGCGCTGTGGTTAGGCCCGGAGCGGCCACCATCACCTGGCCCGTCCCTAAGGACGTCGCTATGGACGTCGGAGCCTGCGTGACTAGCGCCTGAACGCTGGTTTTGCTGTCTGTGGATGTGGACTGAACAGTGGTCGTGGATGGGCTTATCGATGGAGCGCTGGTTGACGTGGTAAGTACAGGTGTGGTGGAGATGACCGATGCAGTGTTTGTGCCTCCAACTGTTGTGCCTTAGTAGATGAGGAAAGAAGAGGAATGTAATTTCTTTTTTCTTCATGAAAATAATCAGGTTAAACGCTCGACTTAAAAAATTTCATCATCAATTCACAAACAAAAAAGAGGGAAAAGAACAGAAAGACAAAATCTTGTATAAACCTGGCCTGTTCTCATGGCTGTATACATTAAATTAACAACATAAGTTGGAAACAATATATAATTTACTCCAAAGTTTGTAAAGGTTAATCATGTTTGACTTAAAGTCTCTTGAATTAATTTAAAGTAGAGCATTTTTTCAACCCCTCATCTAAACTGTGCCATAGTTTTACTCCATGCACCAAAAGTTTTACTTTTGCAAATAATGAATGTGATGTCAAAATAGTTTAACTGCAACTCTGCAGCTTGTTCTCTTAAAATGTGTATAGATATGCAAAGTGGTCCCCACCTAAACCTCCAACACTCGACCGCAGCTGTTTCCTTTCAACTGAAAACTACTTAAAGTTACACAATAGCCCACTGCAATGTTAAAGATACTCTAAAACATTACTGAAGCTAAAACAACAAACATGTAAGATTTTTGATATTCAGTAAGGATATCGACGATATCTGCAACTTATTTCAAGATCAAATGAAGTTAAATATAAGCAGGAATGCAGCAGCTGCAGGCGTACAACACAGAGGAAGCTATTTGCCTATTCATAGGTTTGTGCATGCTGAGACGCACAGGTGTAGATTTACAGGTAGGGCATTTTAACACAAAGGTTGCTCTTAAAAAAGTAAATAAATCATTAAACAGACACACAGCTTAGATCAACTGATTCAAGGTTTCAGTCAAAGTTAAGACAAACACAAACCTGTGAAAGCCAAACTAGAGACACTGGTGCTGGTGAGAGGCATCACTGGGTTTACAGTCAGGGTGGTGGATGTGTTAATAGTTGGACTGCTAACAAGGCTTGCTGTGCTTGCCACCTGGAGAGGAGCATATGGAGGACCACTCAGCAAGCTTCTCTGGGTTTACATCTTGTTTACATTCAGCTTAAAGCATGAAGTGTGAAGGATCAGTCAAAAGATCCAACACTGTTGAAGAATGGTTTTAATGTGTGAGTGTGGCTACCAAAGGGCTGCTGGGGGTAAAGATGGTCTTGATGGAGGTGCTGCCTCCTCCATTATTGACGCTGCTGGGCGGGTTAATCCGCTTCTCTTTCTGTCGGCGATTGCAGAACCAGACCCGGATCACCTCCTTCTCCATGTTGAGCTGGTCAGCGATAATGCTGATCTCGTCAGAGGTAGGTTTTTGGTTCTGCTTGAAGAGGGCAAAGAAGCCAGGGATTCCCTGTCAGTACTGAGGAAACTGTAGCGCTGCGTCATCAAAAACAACCTCACGGCTGCATCAGTTTGCAAAAACTGAGTTTCAAAGGTAAGTTTTCAAACTTTTTCAGCATCACACTTTTCAGATAAAAACTATACAAATGAACTAAAAAAAACGAGTTTCAATTCACCATTGTATGACATAATTAAATACTGTTATTAATAATATCTTATGATAGTATTCTGCATAGCAGGGACAAAGTAAACTGAAATATAACAAAATTTTAATTCTCTCTACACCTGACTGTTCTGAGAACAAAACGTTGATTTAACAAAACAAAAAAAATCTGCAATTTCAATAAGTTTAGTGAATAAAATATAAGACCACTTTCATTTCAATTACTCAAATCAATAAATCACTGAGCCATTAGGAATAATAAATTGTCATTACGTTGTATAAATTAATTTTTAAATTATGTTTTGGCTCAAATTAAATTCTTACCCTATATAAATAATACCCTGACTTTCTGTAAGGAGTCTTTTCTCCTAAAAATCTACTGCAACTTTATTACAAAACAATGCAGATAGATAGATGTCATGCACTTCCCAAACCTTGAAAATTCAAGCCTTAAAAATTCAAGCATTTTTAAGGATTTCAATCACCAATTCAATCAGGATTTTTGATTTCATGAACATGAGGCTCTCACCTCCAGAAAGCTCTTTTCTAAGGCCACTCGAATGTTGGTCTCGATACTGGTCCTTTTCTTCCGCCTGCGGTTGATGCCCTCTATGCCCAAGCCTGAGGAGCCCAGGGCACTGGGGCTGGACAAGGACTGGTCAGATGTCAGATTCTCTGCACAAACAGCACCGACAAAAGGAAAGGAGAAAGGTAAAGGCAAAGTAGATCATACAAAACCCACCATCCTTCAACTTGAACTTGAACTCATTAAGTTCAAGTTCTTCAAAGTGCTCATAATGATTTGTTTGATTCAGGTGTGTTGGAACACTGATCCATATGCCATCAAACTCAACAAACACACCTTTATATTCAGGTGGGCTTAGGGACAAACCTGCATCATTAAGCCACTTCTCCAGCAAAGGCTTGAGTTTGCACATGTTCTTAAAGCTCAGATTCAAGGCCTCAAAGCGAGAAATGGTGGTTTGGCTGAAGTCGTTTCCATACAGCTTCCCCATAGCCAGGCCAACGTCCCCCTGCGATTTGAAGGGAGACAACGACACAGAAATATGAGAGTCATAAATTATTAACTGTCTTCTAGTCTCCTACTTCTGATTAAAGCCTCTAAAAATTAATCTCTGTTCATTTAAATTACATAGTGAAAAGTTTTTTTTGGATTCATAAAAATATTCTGATCAGAGCTTAAAATGGCCTATATGTGACTTTCACACATTTTTCTTCATTTAATAAGCATGGATCTATGAATATGCAAGCTGATTCCTGCCTACATCCCTGCTGCTGCAGCTCCTGAATCTCAGCTTGGTTCAGACACAGAAAACTAATAATGCTACAAGACAGGAAGTTGTAATTTAGGTGTAACTCAACTGCACAACTTCAAACTGGAGTCGAACACTAACTAAATGTGCAGGGCTTTCTTTAGGTCTCTGTACTGGTTTGCAATATATTTCTCTAATGCCAATAGTATATGATACCTTAAAGATGAAGAAAAATGAAGAAAAACACAATTGACATATTAAAAACAGGGTTCCTTTCTAATTTATGGGTCAGAGTCTAAACTTTCTCAAACTTTAAATTCTCCTCCCAATTTTATAACATTCTGGAAATGAGTGCAAAACATTTATCTAGTTACTTTTTATTTACTAATTCCATTTAGCTTAATTTTAAAGTCTGCAACCAAAAGATTGATCAAATCTGAAGGAAATTATCCTGCACCTTTAATACATCTACATACATTTTCCCATGCTTATAAAGATTTGGGTAATCAAAAAGCAAATTCCCTACTTTCACAAACTATGTAAAATCAACTGGAGATGCTTACTGCCAGCACACATTTGTGAATCTAACTCGGAATCTTTTTCAGATTAATCTCTTGACCGTTTACCTGTGTGAAGCCCAGTTTGATTCGCCGCTGCTTGAAAGTTTTGGCAAACTGCTCCAGCTCTTCAAGATCACTAGGCTCCTCCATTGTGGGGGTGTCCATCCGCTTGGGGGGCGTCTGACTGTGGGGCAGACTCTGAATGTTGGTGGTTGCCGTCGTACGAGTTGGAGATGCAGGCTGCAGAGGAAAATAAACGTAAATTAAGGAATAAAGATAAACAAAACATGTATAAGAAGTTAACAACGTAAACAAACTTTGATTATATCTTACCTGAGTTGCAAGGGTAATGCTTGGTTGAGTCGGATGGAGGTTAGCTTGGCTTTGAGGTAGTTGAGTTAGAAGACTCTGGGCTGGCAATATGCCTGAAGAGTTACATGCAACAGGAACGTTTTAACAAAATCCTGCTAATATTTCTCTCCTCTAAATCGTACGAGTAAATCCACTTGCCTTGCTGGGCCGGCGACGTCTGCGAGATGATAAACTGAGTGTGTTGCAACGGCGTTGCGATCGGGTGGCCAGACTGAACCAGGACAAACTGAGGCAGGGTTAGATTCTGCGGCAGCTGCTGCATAAAAAAAAAAACACACAAAAAAAAAACACACACACACACACACACACACAATTAGCTGACTGTTTGAAACTTTTTACTTTAGGTGTATGGATGGTGGCGACTTACAGGGGCGATCTGGATGGGCTGTGACAGGGGCAGCTGGGTGATCGGCGTGGCTGCAGTGGCCGAGATGTTGGCTCCAGTGGTGCTGCTCTGCTGGCTGGCGGAGTGCTGCTGCTGCTGCACGGCTGCAGCCAGCAGATGAGCTTGGGCCTGCTGGAGCAGCAGCTGCTGCTGCGCCGGGCTCAGGGTTAACTGAGGGAAAACACACACAGGAGGCGTGAGACTGGAGCGGCTGGAAACACTGAGGAAGTAGGTGATGCGCTTTAGGTTTAAGGATAGATCACGCGGAACGTGAAGTGTGCTTTGACTTCGATACCAATGAAAAGTTTATTGTCAAATGTGATATCAGTTTTTGATTTAATGCCTGGTATTTTTGAAAGTAATCTGGGTATATTTACTAGAAATCTTTCAGAGTAATTCCTATCAATAACAAATTGTTTGTGATAACTTGTTGTTATTGATAGACACAATAACAACAAGTTAGTGTTGTTAGTTTTTTTAAATAATTTAATTCATTGACTTCAGTTGGTGTTGATGCAACAAAACCACAAATGTAGTTGTACTTTGTTCCTGCAACTTTCCAATCATAGTGCCTTGCAAAAGTATTTACACATTTTTGATACTTCTCAGGTGCACTGGTGGCAGCATCATGCTGTGTGGATACTCGTCTTCAGCAGGACTGATGAGATTTTACGAATGAAAAATTAAACAGTGGCAGTAAGAGAGTTGAGAGAAGTCCAATTTAACTATTTGTCCTGGATCTAAAAAACATATGTTGTAGAAAACTGAGGCAACCCATAATTCTAAACACACCATCTCCACAGTGACACATAGTAGTGGCAGCATCATGCTGTGGAGATGCTTCTTATAAAGATGGGTATATTTAAAGGAAGAAAAAAAGCTTTAGCAGGAGCAGATGATGACCCTTCATCCATAAAGCTGGTTTGGATCAAACCATATTCATTTGGTCCAATCAAAATCCAGACTGAAATCAGTTAGAAAATTTGTATCAAGATTTAAAAATTTCTGCTTACAGATGTTTTCCAATCAATCTAACCAAGCTTGAGCTATCTTACAAAGAAATTTCAGTTTCTAGTTGAGCAAATTTGGTGGAGAAACCACAGAACTTGCAGCTGTACATGCAGAAAAAGGTACTACTCCAAAGTACTGAACTAGACGGCCTGAACATAAATACATGCAACACTTTTTAGATTATTTGTTTAAAAAAAAAAAAAAAAAGACCCAAAATCATGTTTCTTCCACTTCAGTTATTCACTGCTTTCTGTCAGTCAATCACATAACAATCTTAATAAAGTAAACTCTGGTCATAACATGGAAAAATCAAGGCAGTGTGAATACCTTTGCAAGTCACAGAGTTGTGTTAACTGCAAGTATTTTTGTAAATGTCCTTGAAGAATGTAACTTTTCACAAAGATATCAAAGATAAACAAAAACTTAGGCTGTTTTGTAAGCACAAATATGAGTCATCACAGGAAACCGGAGAAAAGGACTCATGCAGCTGCGCCAGGCAAAAGTGAGAATGAGCATGTTGAAGTCGATGTTCAAACACAGATCCACATGCACAGTAAACATTCACTCCCGCATCGCACAGCAGCAGCCGTCGGGTCCTCAGGAAAAAACATGGAAATGAAATGCCTCAAATGCTCGTTTTACACTTTCTGTTATGGAGGCATTTGAACATAAACTAACAACCACAGAGATGAGCAGGCAGACAGGCAGAGGAGGCTCAAACTTATCAAGCTATCATTTAATCAGCTATGTTTCTCCAGCAGGATTGATCGTATTGAGAGGTGATCACGGGAGGATGCACGTAACGACGAGGTTGTGACCGAGCACAGTGGAGGGGGGGGGGGGGGCACTTACTCCAGCAATCTGTCCCCCTGCCAACATTAGCTGGGTCTGAGGCAACACGCTCTGCTGGACGGAGGCAGGAAGAGCGGCCGAGTCTTCCGACTTCGACTGGCAGAAGTGAAGCGGAGAGCCAAACTTAATTTTACGTCCTTTTAAGTCATAATCATAAAATATTGGAACAAGACACTGATGTTTTTTTAATTAAAGCAAATCAGATCAAGAAACGAAGCATCGTGCTAAACAAGAAGAACCAAGACGATAAAAATCTAATTTCTCTGCTACCTGAGTGGCTCGGTCAGACTGCACCTTTTGTCTTTCAGCAGTGAGAGGAATTTCAATTAAAAAAAAAAAAGAAAAAAAGGCAGTGATAAAAGTGGGCATTTAAAATGTGTCGCAGCCTTCAGAGACAGGAAGAAGTGAAGTGAAGGGAGGGGAGGGGAAGAGCAGAGATGCTAATTAAAATAACTGTTATGCAGCGCATGTAAATTCTGCATAGATTTGCATATTCTCTGCCATCTGTTTCCGAGCAACCGCAGAGCAGCTTAATTAGCATACAGGGTTGATTAATCTGCCTTGTTGCCAGGCGACACTGAGAGAGCCTGGCTCATTTAAATGAACTCCTTGCTTGCAAATGTTGTCATGCTGATGAGCATATCTCTCCTAGAATTGCATCTCTTTTTTTTTTATGCAACTACTTTTCTGAATATTTAAAGCTGTAGTTCAGCTGTATAAAAACATCTCCTGTAGCACGGCTACTCCTTGGATTAAAACAAGAATTTTTGAAAGGTAAAAGTGAATGCTCCAGCTCATGCAGGCATGTGTGATGTGGTACCTGTTGGAAGAGGGCTTGTGCATGTGCGTTAGAGATTGTGGTTGGCACCGTCTGCCGCTGAAAGTCCAGTCCATTGGTTTGGACTCCTAGGGACAGAAACACATACATGTTTTTAACAGTGGTTCAACGGAGAAAAGGCACTGCAGTTAAAAAACAAAAAGAGGAACACTGAAAATATCTGCAGGTGGGAGGAAATGTTTCTTTAAATGCATATGAAAACAGCTGCATGTTACTGATTAAATAAAGCGTTTACATTTGGAGCTTACGCAGGAATTCAAAGCATATATCAGGAAGAATGCAAATGTTTATCTTCAGTATTCAACGTAAGGTTACATAGATGCAGCACAACGTCACTAAAGCATTGAAACAAAACAAAACAAAAAAAAATTATGGAAACTTTAGAAAGCTGATCAAATGAGTTTACAAAGATTAACAGGATGGTTTTGTGTTGCCAACATTTTTTAAATAAATTTGGATCTGATTCTGAAACCTGTTGAATGAGGAGATAAAACTCCAAAAATTCAATATCTCCACCGTGCAAAAAAATAAAAAACTGAAAGAAAAAAGAAACAGGCTGATCGATACTGACCGGTGTTCTCGTCACCACTTTCCATTTCACATTTAGAAGTTTCTGACTGATTATTCACTTTAGCATCTGAAAGAACCAGACAGACACATAATGAGAAAATCTCATATCAACTGGTGCTAAATTATTACTCCTGCTCTTCAAGTCCTCATTCATTCTCACTGATAAAAGCTACAGAAAACTCCAATTAAAAAAAGCAAGATGCTACAACCAAGTAGGATAAAACCTGTAACATTTGCATGTCCAGATTAGCCTCCGACCAAACAATAAAACCCAGCCGAACTCGCTCACAGTCTTCTTAAACAAAAAAACTCACCCGCTTTTGCTCCACCTGTGCTTTCCTGCATGCTTGCTGGACCTGTCGAGTGCAACCCGCCCGACTGGGCAACCCCACCGACAGGATGTCCAGAACGCACTCCTTCCTCCCACGCGCCCCCCTGCCTCCCTTCTCTCTTGTTTTCACTCTCCACTGGTCAGCAGCGAGCACACAGAGACACAGGGACACGGTGGCGGTCTCTACCACACGGTCTGCTGAGCAACACTGGGAAACGCACACTGGGAAAGCCAACAGGGTCTAGGCAAACAGCTCTCCTTGCTCCCCTCTTTTCTTTTCTTACAGCTCTGCCCCCTTTTTCTCTAGCACTCCCTCTCTCTGCTGCCAAGATTGCCTCTACTTCTGAAAAACTTCTCTCTCTCCCTCTCTTGCTGGAATGAAACAAACGAAGAGTGCAGCTGGCGGCCTCCTTCAACACCGAACCCACCTCCTCCTTTTCCTCCCTCCATCCAACTCTATAATGAAGCATAATCAGTATTCAGCTGATTAAAGCCGTATGCAAATCTACTCCTGCCTCGTTAGTGATGCAAGGCTTTGAAGTCCTGCGAGCAACGCATTTCACACCGGGCTCTGAAAGCTCTCTGCATAATTTAAAACCCCTATAAATATTTATCAGCTCATTAGCATATTAATTGGATGGCTTTTGGAGGACGATAAAAAACAGGGGAATAAGGACGATGGAGAGAGAGAGAGAAAAGTGCTCAAACTAGCACTCTGCGCAGCAGAAGGAGGGGAGGAAGCAGCACAAGACCAATTATTGTTTGAGCGTCGGCCTAAAAAGTAATTAGCTAAGAGCAGGTAAAGGGGCTGAAGACATCCCAGAATGCAACGTGAGGTCTGACAGCAGAGGGTTTGCAGTGTTAGCAGGGTGAACTGCTTCGATGGAGCGTCTGCGACTGGAGACTGGGCCGAACTGCTAAAGAGGGAGACAGGGGGAGGTTTGGGTTTCGTGTGGGGTAGAGGGAAAAGGCGGAGGGGGTGGAGGGTGTTGGACTCGCTCAATCGGAAATAAATAACTCCACATTAATCCACCAGCAGCTTGTCATTACTGTGAGAACCCCCGCGGCGAAAACATTCCAAAGCGAATGACTTCAGAAAGTGGGTGGCGGGCCGCTGGCGTCCATGTTTATGAAGTGTTTGGGGATTAACATATTTAGATTAGCTTTACATTCCATTAGTGTTTCGTTTTGGGGGCCCCCCTTTTAAAATTCACTCGGAGCATGTGCTGAGAGTTAACGCGGCAGGGAAGCGGCCCGGTTATGGAGCCGCACAGGTGTCCAACCAATCAGAGAGGAATGCGAGGCTGGATTTGGGTCTTCTGGGGAAGGGGCTTACCGACTAAATCCACAGAAACTGCTCCTGGCTAAAGGCCTAATCAACCTCTGTACGTACCAACCACTGCCTGACCAAACCACACCTGACCAACGCTGATAACCATGCCAGCACCACAGTCAATACTAACGAACATGTTTTCTTCCTCATTTCTCTCTACATGTATGCTGAAAAAAATATTTTCCTTTCAACCAAGTAGATGAAATTACAGATGCACTGAGAAATAAGCTGGCCCTCATCACTTATTGTCCAGCAAGAAAATAAACACCTGAACTTTTAAACAATTACTGAACGCACCATACAGAAATACTAACCACTGATACTCAAGAAACACTCTTCAGTATAGAAGGTGCCACTGAGAGAACATGACTCAAAGTTGGCTATTTTAAATAGAGATGCACTAATCCGATATTAATATCTGTATTTGTTCCAATATATACACATATATAAAAAAAAGTCTAGATCATGTATCCGTGACAATCCTTGAGGGCAGATCTATTCAGTCTAATTCTATGCTTTGGGCTCTGAGTGACGTCCCGGCTTAATATTTATTTTACATTATATTTAGAATTCCCAATCGGAAGAATGTTCTTTCAAATGTTCAGAAAGTGCAGCTAAATTTTTTATATGTTTTACTAGTCAACCTATTATTTATTATTTTACATTGGCTGCTATTCTCCTCATTGCACTGACTGAACAAATTAAAGTTGTGTTGTTTTTACATGTTTCACCAAGCTTTTGCAGCTGCTTTTGTATTTAAGTGTGTTGTACTGGTGCATAATTATCAAATAAATTCTTAATTCAGAACATTTATGTTTTAAAAAAAATGTATGTATTAAGTCAATTCATCACTGTTTTTCTGTATCGGACCGGTATCTGCCGATAATAAATCTCAGATATCTGTATCAGTATTGGAAGTGAAAAACGTGCATCCCTACTTTTAAAGTCAATGAAATGTTTCAAAATGAAGCCAGAGGAAAGCTGTAAAGAAGACGCTCAAAACCAAACTGTTTCCTAGTGAAGCAAGTCTGCTGTTTGTCCTGACTGCTACCTTTAAACAGGGTGAGGCCTCAGCCGTTAACCAACGCTGAACACAGCAGTAGCTTTGTTTGAACCTTTTTAAGTGTTCAAATATTTGTTCGCAGTCTTTCTGGAAAGGTTATGGCGACCCTACGGGGAACACGCAGCTGTTAGCATGGCTATTGCTAACCATGGTAATCACACCAGTTAGGCTGAATGCTACTATAGGTTGCTAAAAGCTGCTTAAAGCATCACCTCTGCAATACTTTTGTCTGTTTAGAAATTTTGTGATGGAATATTTCATATATTATAGAAACATCACAGTTTTATATAAATAGGAATCTGCACTCTCTCACTTACAGATGAGGTGACATTGCGTCTGGACCTAATGTGAATCAGTCAGACATGCTTCACAGGGCTCCTTAATAGAGAATAAATGAAAGATTTAAAATTTAACAATCCACCAAAAGTACATGAGAGGTTACCCCAATCACACATTAACCCAAACAATGCTTTTATTAATATGTAAATGGCCCTAACAATTATTTTTCTACATAATCCCAAGGATTTTTCTGTATTTGTATTGTCTGTGATGTAGGGACAGCCTCAGAGGTTTTTTAAAAAATCTTCCTCTACTACAAAAGCATTGTTCAATACATTTCTACTGTAACTACGAGGGAAATAATAACTTTTTCATTTATTGTTGTGAAAGAGAAATCAAAATCAGCTAAAATCTATCAAAAAAAACTCATATCTTTCATTTCAGAATCAACCATGTTTTTTCCACTAGGAATTTGGCAAATACATCTTCAAATTCCCTCAGATCTTGGAGTCAATTAGAGCTGCACAATATATGGAATCATAATTATTGTTGCAATATCAATGTCTGCAATATCACAAAGAACAATTTTGATACTACATTATGACTGATATATGTGAGTCATAATGTTGTGACATGACTGCAAATTATGAATGCCAAGAGAACATTTGGCCTGTTTGATGCACTTTTTTTCTGCTCTTGATGTTCATACCTTGTGCATATTTTTAGAGTCAGCGATGATAAATTTCACAAAAAGTGGTGGGGAAAATAATCATTGAATAGTCATAAATAAGTAACATCACAGTAGTGTTTGGCAATACTATCTCAATTGCATGTTTTCCTGCCCTAATTTGAATCTGAAAAAGAACTTGTTTCACCTTTTATCGACGACTTGAACTTTACTGTCACATTCTAGATGACTGCCTGTTAATTGTCATAACACCTCTGATACTCAATATACACTTCACACTATTTATCAGTCTGATTTCCTTCAAGACATAAATATTTAAACGATTTAAATAAAACATCACCACTGAAGCATGTTTAAATGTATTGACATGTTCACACTTGTCAACAGTTTATTCAAAGATGAGCATTTCCATGTTTCATGTCAACTGTAATAAAAAGATTTTGAAGATATTGCCTGAACAAGGTAAGCCTGGGGAGGCTGAGAAACGACTCTTCTTGTCCTCAAGCAACCAAATGAGAAAGCAGAGAAGAAGTGAATGCAAACTTGGTTACACATACACGGCCCCTTGGTTGAATGGTTTGCAAAACCTCAAAGTGGAACAATGCATTATACAAATATCCTGCGCAGAGAATTTTAAACCGTTATCTCATTAGCGTTGTAATACGGGAAGGCTGGCTGAATTCTGCAGGGACATTAATGTGAGCTGAGAGATTCGACACAAGACTGAGCAAAAAGTTAATTAGCGCATCCTCATTCTGTACTACCACCTTTGTTTTTCAGGGTTAGCTGAAATACGGACACAATGTAGATTTAGGCCAATCTGAGCACCATGCTGATTTGTTTTTATTGGTCTGGATGTACGCGCAAGACAAATTATCTGTGAGTTTGGGGCCATTAACCTAAAAACACAACAACTTCCCAGCTAAGTGCAGCATTTTTATGAATATTCTAAGCAGATTCAGACTGGAGTGTAATAAACAACACCACAAAGACCAGAAACTGCAGGTGAACCGAGTCCACAAATGAGCAAAACTACATACAGCATGCCGTGTAATTTGATGAACAGTAATGGGTCTAACACCTCTGTAAGCTACCGTGGTTTCTCTCCAGGGTGGTCATTAGGCAACTTTCGGTAGACTAGGAGGAAAATCCAATCCGAACAAATTAAAGTACATTTCTCAGGGAGGACAAGCCCTCCATTAAGCACATGCAACAGAGGTTAGCCGCATGACTCGCTGTTACAGTTTAAATTCACATGAACGTCACTGATGAGGGACACGACATTTATATTAACTCCTGGATATTCAGGTGGTTACTCATCGTTCTGAACCTTCTGCTCTGTAGCAAGTCAAAGGGAGCTAAACAAAGCAACAATATTCTTACTAATCTGTACGGTTTCCTATGCAAGACCTCCATTTCTACATCTCACTGTTTGTAGCTAAAACAAGCTACAATAAAATACCAGCAGTTGTTTATTACAGATCTTAATTATGTCTGAGGTATGTTATCCGTTAGGAACAATATGACGGTTATTGCCCGCAACATGCAACAACTTGCCTTTCCCTACTCCTCCTGAAAGCCTCATTAAAGATTATCTCTTGTTACTACATCGTAAACATGTTGCCACCTTTACTTTTTATTTCCATCTAGACTTTTAATACTATTAAATGCTTAAAAGATGACCTAAGCTTGCCTATTTTTTGCATTGGTATGACAAAAAAACTTTTTTTTCCCTGCTAATTGGAATATATTTAATAAGTTTTGCATGTCATTGTAAAGTCAGAGTGGATATTTTTTTTTAATCCCCCAGAAACACGAGAAGTCCTAGGGCACCACAAGACTCTTATTATCTAAAATGTTGCTTCCACCACAGGAAAAAGGCAGGCTGTCTAACTGGAGCCTGCATGGAGGCCCTCTCAGTGCTCTGAAATGGCATGTCCTGAATTTATTACAGCGGGTGTTACATTATTCATAACAACCGTGTTTACAACAATGAATATTCATGATGAAAGTACAAGGCTAGAATGAGGGTGGAACTGTGAAACTGATTAAATGAGAAAAAGTAGCTCCAGTTTGAGGGAAACATTCAGTTCTCAGCTGTTATTTAAGAACCTCAATCTAATACAAGTCCTTTTTTTCCCTACATAAATTAACACATTTTTCACAGTTGCAAATACACTACTGGAAAAAATTAAAGTACTAGCATGTATGAGAGTGTTGCATGAGAGACATAACTAAATTAACTTTTCTTTGGCAATCCCTAATGCAGTAAATTTAGTTTAAACTCTTGGAACATAAAATTTGACACTTTATTGCATGAAACTGGTTTTGTACTTTAAAAGTGAATCAGTTTGGAGAAAAATACAATTTAAACAAATGGCAGACAAGGTTCCTACACATTGTTAAACATGAAAATTTCACACTTTTCAACACAAAAATTTCCAGTGCTGCCACTGCGTAGCCATTTTTAGGGAAAAAACAAATACAATATAAATTCATGGCACATAGTTTATAGTTGCCAGGCTTTAATATGGATTCCACAAATGGGATGGATGAGACAAAATAAGGCATGAAATGTAGTATAATGCTAATATTATTCTATTCTGTATTTTATTTTCCCAGTACATATTCAGGCTTAGAAAACACTTCCCAGCACTTTTAAATAGATTTAAATAAAAAATCTCTACGAAAATAACCGAGCAGAAAAATAAATCTCCATTTTGGTCAAATGACCTTCGTTATTATTACAAACTCCATCTGAGTGCAGTTATCTAAGCCAAAGATAGCTTTCATGAAGGTTTCACTCATTTCTTCTGCTGCTATTTCATGTTATCTGTTCATCTTGAACATTTGCATTTGGGTACTTGAGTGCTATTTTTGCACATTCAAATACTATAACATTATTGTCAGCACAGTTAGTTTGAGCTGAAAGACGAAGTCAGAAAAAAAAACTACCACTAAGTGTGTAGGAATTAGTGAATCTGTGGCTGCTGTTTGTGCTCCAATCGCTTTATATGTGATTATAATAATGGCTGCACTGAGACCTCAGAAGCAACATTTTCTTAAATATTTGCCAAAGTATACTGAGGTTTTAAAAAGTTATGACTTAAAACATCTTCTGTTATGTCGCTTCTATGGTTTAAAGCTCTTTAAATACAGGGGTCCCAATCACCAGCTTACAAGGGGTCAATGTCCTGCAACTTCTCCCTTCGACACACCTGAATCCAGCAGGTCACGACCAGCACTCTGTAGAAATTCACTGTATTCTGAGGAGCTAATTATGCAATTTAATTCAGGTGTGTTGGACAAAAGATAAATCTAAAAATTATAGGACACTAGTCCTTTAGAAGTGAAATGAGATGGCAAAGACAACGCCTGAGTGACTGAAGTTTACTTGACGGCATGAAGCACATAGCTCCTCCTTTGTTGCACACTGCTAGACAGCTTGCTGAAACAAGACAACACCTTAACTTACAAAAAAAACAAAAAACAAAAAAAGACAAATTTGACTGTTTGAAAATACTTCCAGGCACAAAGATACAAAATCAAAATGTAGAGACCAAAGGAGTCATCACCCCTCGCGCTTATTAAGGTGAAACTGTTAAAGGTCTACATTTAGCAAGCTGTATTACATAAGAACAATAAATATCACACATTTTTAATCTCTATATTAATGCCGTTATACCATTGTAAAAATACATTGCCAGAAAAGTTGTTCATTGTTGGAGCTTATCTTTGAATATTTAGTCCAACAAAAGCATGTTTGATTAACATAAAGATGAATAATTTTTTAAATAATCCAAATAACATTTTTCATCAAACTTTATGTCATAGATCAACCAATTTGGTATGTTAGAGAATACTTAATTTTATCTTATTTCTATCAAAACATTTGAAATAGCTTGTGCAAGTTACAGAATTTGCCAATAATTTGTATTTCATAGCAAACTTTCTAAGGTAGAAAATGTAACATTTTGCAAGAACAAAGGTGACATTTCAGTCAAATAAAACTTGCATTTCAGAACAACTGACCCCTAACAAGGCAGAGTCCAGTATCATTTTGTAAATATATCATGCTAATATAATATCCCAAAATATTTCTGAAATTTTGGGTGTGTGCGATTTTGGATCAGATATTTTCAAAGGTTTCAATGTAAACAGAGACATAACTGCTCAAAAATGGTGGCGCAATAAATCAAAATCGATTCTGTTCAGTTAAAGAAATCTTAATACACAGAAAGGAATTTTTGGCTGAAAAAGAAAAGCAAATAAAGTTATATATATATATAAAGCCAATGTCACGAGAGTGCAGCCCAACTTCATTAATTAACTCTAACTCCCCTGTCCAAAAAGGACTGAGTAGGAATGTACCCTTCTCAATGGGTTTGTGAGTTTAAAATAAACTAAATGAGAAGTGTAACAGCATGGAGTTAAATAGTGCTGTCATGCTGTGTCTTGCCTGCCCGGTCATGAAACCAGCATGGAGAACAACAAAAAAAAAACTCCTGCCTGTTATTACTGTGGCCTTCCGGAAGTGGGCCTCATCACCCCTCCCTGTGCCTGGGGGGATAACACAGGTACAACCTCTGAATTCAGTGCAGCTTCACAAAGTCCAAAGACAACCTTCCGCCAAAAGGAAGAAAATCACATTAAGTTTTCAAAACCAATCCTTCAGAAGCAACGAAGGCTGAACAGAATAAATTGTATTCGGTTACAGATTCACCACACTAACAGTCTCAACTCAAGCAGGAAAGTGCAGACCAACTTCTTTCAAAACACTGCTTATATTACCTCTAAAAAACACAACAGCGCATCTTACGAAGCTAAAGTTAACTCCAGCACAATTGGACTGATACTAGCCACTTAGATGATGACTATGCTAGGAGAAAAGACGATGATAATAGCTTTAAAGTGTTGTGTTGACATGTATTTGGTGTGTGCAAAATATGCTGAACTCCGCACTCTGGCTGAGGGAGGCCTGCATGAATAACACAACAGGCTGCTGCTGTGGCTCCGCTGCGCCGAGCACAAAAGACAGAGGCAAAACGCTGTAGAGAGGAGAAGAGGGGGGAAAAATCCCGTCGAACAGAGGCACACCGAGATGGCACTGTGCTCCTAATGAAAGCCATGTGTGCTGTGTTTAGATTAATATCTCCGAGACGCCCTGGTTGTAAAAGAAACGAGCGCAAAGCCACTGCCCGACCGGTGGAAAAAAAATAAATGAATATGCAAAGCTCCCTCAAAAGCCTCACTGTGGGCATCAACACAAAGCCAAGCGTTAGCCGGTGAGCTAACGCTAACAGACTACAAGCCAAAGTGCCACTGGAAAACAGATATATACGCTACATATGAACCCGAGCCACGACGGCGATTACTAATAAAATATGCTAAGTTGTATTTGTCGACCGAGGTATGAATATGTAGCGGCGTACGGGCCGTCTAATCACACAAAGGGGGGAGGCATGTTTCCATGTATTTCTGCCGTAGCACTGCAACAGCTCGTTTCCTCCTCTGTCAAATTACAGTTTAAGCTAGCTGTGTGTAAACTAAAACAAAGCCTAATGTGGTCCACGTCGGCCGGTCGTTCTGCGTTTCATCTGCACTCTGCAACCATAAATTGCGAGTAACGCAGTTTGAATATGAGTATGAATATGTAAAATGCTGTAATCATTACCTGGTGCTGAACTCTCATCTTGACTCGCTGCTCCTCCGTCCGCCATTTTGAATATTTAACCCGAAATCCCAACCCTGAGCCTGCCTGCCTGCCTCACACTCACACACACACACACACCTACACCCCCACACACACACAGTGAAACACTACTAAACAAATACTTTGTTGTACTTTATGGTAAGTAGCACGTAAAATACAATGGTTGTGTTCCGCATAGAAATATACGTTCAGTAAGAAATACAAAGTCTAGACCTCATGTTCACATAAAGAAACAGAAGAAGCAAGGCAGAGCAGACTCTTCGATTTACTGTGAGCTGTGGCATATTTACATACATAAATAATACAGTTTCCCTCTCACTGCGAATTTGGATGTGAAAAGCCTCGGAGGGGAAAACTGAGTGGACCTGAAAGTTTAAAATCGTCTCTGGAGTGATTATTCAAAACAGACTGACTTCCTGAGCTGACAGTTTTTAATCACACAAACACAGGTGCATCTCAATAATTCAGAATATTGTGGAAAGGTGGATTTATTGTAGTAATCAAATTCAAAATGTGAAACTCATATAAATTTCATTGCACACAATAAGATATTTTAAACATTCATTTTGATTATTACAGAAAATTAAAACCTCAAATTCAAATTCTCAGTAAGATTGCAAGATATTTAGGCCTGAACTCTCAAAGGCTTCACAATCATGGTGCTTGTCAAACAGGGCATTTACTATGCAGTACATGAGCACACTTTTCATTAGACTGACATGTCTGTATTAATAATAATCCCATTTTATAATACTTTAGTGAAATTCACATTTTCTGAAAAACTATATTTGATTTTCATTATCTATCTGCCATTAAAAAACAAAACGAAGATAAAGACTCTGTCATTAGTCAATATAACATGAGTTTCCCTTTTTGGAATAAAATAAATTAACTTTTTGATGATATACACATTGAGACAGACTTGTCTCTCTGTCACAGACCATTTATTCGTCCATAACTTGTATTTAAAGTTTATAGCAGAGAAAATAATCATTGCTTATCTGAATCAGCTACCATTGCTCCTCCAGCAGGGGTCATTAAACACAAAGTTGAATATCCAGAAATAAAATTTAAGATTAATTGGGTTTTATTGTATTTTCTTTGTTATAACATATTAAATGCAATCAGTTTATTATCATTATTAAAATTAGATTAAAACACACAAACCAGATGAAGCATGTACAAAAACTCTAATAATAATCTGAATGTAAGGGGAGGGACACTCCAAGCACAACTTCTTTTTTGTGGATACTGGAGTATCAGGCTGAAATGAAGATGAGCCCGGACTCTGTTGCGTATTGTGAGGACGTTGGTAGATAGTGATGTTTGTTTCAGTTTCCTCAGAAAGTGTAATCTCTGCTGTGTGTTCTTCTACCAGGTGACGACATCAAGGATCTACCACATGGTTACTGATGCTAAGTGGCAAGAAGTGCTTCCTTTCCACTGTTGCCTTATACTTGACCTCATAGAGGAATTGTTGCAGAGTGAATGTGCAATCATCCAGGATTAGATACATTTTCAACCAAGTGCCATTATGCAATTAGTTGAACTTGATTGGACTGCTTTATAATTTGATTTGGACTGTAAATAATTCAGGTCTCTAACAATCTGATTGCATTGTATTAGTATGGACTGGACTTATTTGATTTAATTTGCAGAAAATCTAATCTACATATAACTAATCCATCTGTCTCGATATGATTTGGACCAACTCTTTTTCTTATTCGCAAAGTGCCTCCAGATGAGTTTTTTTTTTTTTTTTTTGTAAATTGGCTTGATATTGTTAAACTGCATTGAAAAGCCAAAGTTATTTTAATAGTTTTTGAGACGTTTTGGAGCATTATTCTTGTTTAATTGGATTTTAGCAGTATTTGAATTGCTCAACCACAGTTTGGGTTTTCAGATCTCTACTGCTGATTTGTTTTGATCATTGGATGAAAAATGTTCTCTGATCAGAATAATGGTACAGATTACAGATTTTAATGCGTGAATGTAAGCAACAGAATTTTCTGTTTTTGATTTTTGTTTATATTGACCCTTTATGAGCAAGGAAAAAGACAAATGATTTATATTCAAGCGTAACATCTTAGAGAGTTTTTGACCTCTATTTGACCACAGAAAGACAATTTCACTTCTCCAATATATAGGGATGTAAAGCCAAAATAACTTTACTGATGTTCCACCACTTCCTGCAAATTACCCATAGAAGTGAATTGCACTAAAACCCATTAAATTACACCACTTTCTTCGCTCATGCCATTGAACTGATGTGTAAGTTTTTATGTTTTGCTTTAATTAATTCTAAAACAAGTTGGAACTTGGCAACAAATAACAGGAACAGTAATAAAACCCCTTCAGGTTTAACCAGCAAACATAATTAGATCAAAAAGGTTGTAATCTGAAGAACACACCAACCATGAAAGAAATACAAGGACTTGTAATGCAAAGAGCTATGCATGACTTTATATAAGAACCTGGAACTGTAATTATGCTTTCCAAAGTGTAAATTAACCACTTACTATTTTTACTCTCTAGTTTCTGAGTGGTTTCTGCATGTGTGTCAAAGTAAACATGGACACGGTAAGTGACCTTCAACCCTGAATAAATTACATCATTTCAGTAATCAGTAATCAGGTCAAAACCTCTAAACTATTGTGAGAAACTTGTTGAAAAATTACTTGATCCAAACTTTTTGCCATATTGTGTGGACGTTGATGTGGACCCACAGGCACAAATGTCAAATGGATGGTGAAGGTTTAATGAAAATAATTCTGAAAAAACAAATTTACAAGCAGCCGAGAGATTGCAAAAGCAAGAACAAAACTGGAACCACAAACACAAGGAGCATAACGGCGGGTAAACAGGAATGGTTGGGATTTAAAAGGAGGAACCAGAAAAGAGTTCAAGCAGGAAAAGGGTTTAAATACTGAGATGATGAATACTGGAAAAACAAAGACCTGAGCTGATGAGCCAACAGGTTACTGGTTACAGGGGAGCGAGAAAGAAAAAGGAAGTGACAAATGAGAGCCAGGGAAAGCACACTGGGGACCAGGAAATGAATCTGACGCTAAAGAATAACTAAACATGATAAAGCTATCTAAGAAAGGACAGACATAACAAATTCACCTAATAAACTAAAATCACTAACAAAGGACTGAACCAAAGTAAAGCAGAAATACGGGTCATCAAATGAACGGAAAGGAACTAAGGAATACAGAAATGAGTAAAACCCAAAACCAACTCAAACAACCCAAAATCCCAACACCTTAAAAGTTTAAGAGGCAAAAATATACTTATTATTCTCATATTTACAAAACAGAAATACAGTCACTTATGACATCATTTTCCCTACACAAGGAAAGTTTATCCTGATTTTATATGAGATGGTAAGAAACAATACTAGATCTCATGTTCTAATTTCTTGGATATAACTGTGCATCTCTGGTTTCAATTTATTGCAACAAGTTTTGAAGAAGAAGTTCAGCAAATCAAGGAAAGAGCTTCCCATTTGTCTTTTACATTTATTAGCTTTTTACACTCGTTATAATTCAGCAATAATGTTCATTAATTTAAATGTGACGTGCTATTTTCAGCGCAATGGTGCTACCTGCAGGTCAAATGGTATACAACACCAACTGCTGACTTAAATACTAAACCTATGTATAAATTAATAGGACGAGAAAGTCTCTGTATCCCTCTATATCTGGCAATCTACACAACATAGTAGAGGCAGCATCATGCTGTTCAAAGTGACTGGGAAGATGGATGCATGTAATACAGAACTTTCTTAAAGGATAATGTGTTAGATTTAGTAAAACTAATTAAATATGACTCAGTTTTACTTATTTTCATGTAAGACAATATGCCAAAAAAATTTGTGACATTAATTGGAGCAAAGTATTAACTAAGTGAGACATATTACACATCCATGCAACACTTTTTAGACCTTTCTCTTTGTAACAATATGTTCTTTTTCCTTTTATTTCACTATGATGAACAACTTTTTGTTGGCCTATAAGACAAAATCTGTCTGTGGTTTCTGTATGATTGGTAGATCCCCTTTTCTTATCTTTACGAGTCTAAATTCAAACAAAAGCAAGTTAGTGATTGGACGTCGATTGACATGTGACACATATTGTTAACTCATTACCTGGAAGAGTCAACTTCTCCACACCTACGTGACACAGGAGTTCACCGTGAAGGTTAGGCAGGTTCCTGTTCCTCGTCGAAGAGCATCTGTTTCAGTCGGTGAATGTTTTAGTCTTCAACTTAAAAAATGACAACGAGAAGGCATTTCGGATGGCAAACGCAAATTCTTCTACTAGCAGGTAGGTTTTACATTTCTGTTCATTTTTATTTTTAGTTAAACATCCCCTGCCACACCTTTATGGTAGTATCACTGTTGTTAATCAGTAACTATTCCATTGCTCTGCTACTTGAAGCAGGATTGTGTTTTACTAGAAAGAGGTCAGTTGGTTAAAATAAAACTTCAAATGAATATCAAGATTTCACTCCCCCTAAGTATACTGAAATAAAAAGTTACTGACATAGAGGGATATTGTTCATGTGTTATCATGTTTATTCTTTTGTTTTGTAGTTTTGCCCTGCTGTTGGAGTGTGGAAGTGTCTATCAAAGAAAAAGAATACAGGGTGACAAAAGGAGATGATGTTACACTGACATGTTCCTTCATCCCTGCTAACCCTATAAAAAATAACTTTGTCCTGGCATGGGACGTTGTGGGTGCCCCATCGGTAAGATGTACAAGATCTAAAGCAGAGATATTTTCTGGGTTGTTTCTAGTATGTTGGTGGTAAATCGCAGGTTTATGATACAGTAAAAGGGTCTAATCTAAACCAATTCACTTTGGAAACTGTGGGATCAGTTGATCACTCGGTTGATGTTATCAATTGAAAAACTTTGGAGAAGTTTTAAAGTTCCGTATAAAACAAATAACTTGATTTGTTCACATTTTATCATGTTACAATCACCAAATTTTAATGTATTTTGTTGTGAATTTCTCTGACCAACACAAAGAAGTCCATACTTCTGAAGCTAAAACACGTTTATGACATTTATTTGCCTTAAGAATTTCAACAAAACGTAACGGCTATGCAGTGAAATAAATCTGATTCATGCTTTTATTGGACATAATGAGGTAGTGACCTTTGTCCAGTGGATGATGAATGGATGGATGAGTCAGAACTGCTTTATGCACAAAACTACAGTCCTGCTTAAACGGGTCAGAAAAAGAAAACATAAAGTATTTTAAACTGAGGAAATGTGAAAAATTAGAATAAATATTAGAAATTATGTAACAGCTATCACTATGATGGATCTGTATTGCCATGAAGGATTGTAGCGACTTATGGATTATCCTTTTCTATCAAATCTGCATTTTCCTCCTCCAGAAAGCAGTGGCCTCCTTCTTTTTGAACAGTCCTATTGACATCGCTCCATCATATGAAGGACGAGCCACCCTGGACGTTGATGTTGACAGGGGATTAGCGATGCTCCACTTAAAAAAGTTGACCATGGAAGATAGCCGCTATTATCAGTGCAGCGTCAGAATCCCCAATGATGACGAGGGAACACCGATCGCCTCCACTTCTGTTTTAGTTCTAGGTGAGATTTAACACAAGGGCGAGCTTTATGTTCTTGATTGTCTGTCTGTCTACATTTATTGATAAATACATATTGTATATAAATATTTTGTTAAACTCCTAAACTCAAATGAAGAAGTGATATTGAAGTAGTAGAGACACACTTAAAGAGGTTGCGTTGACAATATTACCCTTTTTTTTATTTCAATCAGTAAGACCTTTACGGGAAACAAATATTTCTACTTCAGTAAATGAAAGATTAGCTCATTTACAAGGGGATTATTATCTTCTATTTTTCTCTTCACTGTATTCGGTGTTTATGAGTTTGTGTTTGTCATTTACTCTAGATGTCGTCGAACATGAACGACATCTACTCAAGATTTCTTTTTACCCTATTCTGTCTTCACCTGCCATACTCTTGCTATTTTGTATAAATATATACTTTGCAAAAATAGTCATATTGCTTTATCTTTCTCAAATATTTTTACATTACAACCATGTACTTTAATGTATTCTAATAGGATTACATGTTGCAGTCTAACAGATCAGCACGTAATTGTAAAGAGGAAGGAAATAATTTATTGTTGTCAAAATCAGCAGCGTTTCACACTAGAGATGATTTTCTTCATCAGGAAAAGGAAACGAAGGACAGTTGATGGGAAGTTGATTGGAAATAAATACTGTGCAGTACTGGAGAGAAACCTTTTATAAGCTGCAAAAGCCTTTAGCCTTTTTTTTTTCTGGCAGATGTGATGCAACACTTTTCAAATCTGTAGTTGTAAACAAATGTTGGAAACCACCTATTTTGATTGTTGCACTTCATAATTATGTAATACATTGTGTGGCTTTTCCCTTAGTTAAACTGCAGTGTGCTACATAAAGTGTTGCAAAGAACATATAAACTAAACTATTTTGTCAATTGTTCATGTTTTTTTTACATTGTTGGAAAATAGAATAAGGGGTGTCCTTTACAGAGTGACTGCATTTACATCAGAGATGGAAAAACAGACACTATACTGTAATTTATGTTTAAATCGAATACATTTTCCATTTCAGAGCCTCCCTCTAAGCCAGTCTGCACACTTCAGGGACAAGCAGAGTATTTCACTGACATCACACTCACCTGCAAGTCTGAGGAGGGTTCCCCAGCTCCGGTCTATACCTGGACGAGCTACAGTATTGAAAACATTCCCAGACAATTTCCCCTGAAGACAACACAGAGTATGCATTAAAACCAACCATGTTTTAAAGAAACACGTTTAAGGTCCAGGCTGGTGTGTATGTTGCCCATATTCTGATTAACATGCATGATGTTGTTGCAGAGGATGGAGTTCTGTCTCTCTTCAATATTACAAAGGAGACATCTGGCTTCTTTATCTGTCTTTCAAAAAATAACATTGGTTCTGCAAGCTGCAACTTTACCTTAGCTGTAATGCCTGGTAAGTATTTTAAAACATTTCAATCCAACAACTTGTGTGAATACTAGATCAGTTTCTGTCATGTGCTAGAGTGATGAGAGCAAGCCAGTGAAGTGGAAGAAAAACAGTTTCAGGATATTTTACAGATAAAAGTCTGAAAAGTCTAGTGTACATTTGATTTAGTTCCCTTTTACTCCGAGAGCCCTGAATAAAATCTAGCATAACCAACACTTTGTACTCTTCTATAGCATAAAATCCCAATAAAATACATTGGTATTTGTAGCTGTGACATGACAAAAGGTGAAAATGTTTTGGGTGTACTTTGCTTTTTCAAGTCATTGTATTCCTTCATTTTTGCTTTGTGTGGGTAGAAAAGTACACAAAAAAGTTATGTGGCATTAAAAATCATTGTTTTAGCAACTAATTTTGAATAATTTAATTAGGTTAAAAAGGAAATTGTTGACATCTAAATAAAATTTTCTGTAATCTTTTAGGAAAATAAATGAAATTACTATGTTTATTCAGAAAGAATCTCAAAACAAAATTTTGTTTCAAAAATCCCTGCCAGAATGTCTAGTTTTTTCACAACAATAAAATTGTAGACCAACATAAATTGGTTAATATCCACACTTTATTACAATAACATTTATATTATTATATTAAAGATTGTTATCACTTACTTAAATTTCCTGATTCAGTTTCTAGTATTGTATCCATCTGTCTTTTTTGCCAAAACAGTTCAAAGATGGAGTAATGTCTTTTCTGATTTATTCTCTTAGTCAGTATGAGCTTTGCATCCACTGGCATTATAATTGCAGCAGTTGCTGCTGGTCTTCTGGTTCTGGGGATTCTCATTTTCTGTTGCTGCAGAAGAAAGAGTAAAAACAAGACTGATGACGAGGGGTATGCAATCATTTGCTAATCAAATTAGCAAATCAACAAATGTGTAACTTTTAGAGTTTTCTGTGTCAAAGTCATGTAACCATTTAGAACTTCTTTGTTGGTTGTCTGTGTTTTAGTCCCCATGGAGATAAGGTGTATTATGACAAAGAAGGTCCTGAAGTGGGAGAGCCATACATGGATGACAAGTCAAACACTGAAAAGAAGAAGCCCAATCAGAATGAAGACAGAGATATTGCTCCTCAAAGCAATTACACCCCAGGTGGAGCAGGAAAGACATTTGATGATGACCAGCACAGTTATAGAAGTGGTTTAGAGAGGCACGACGGAAAGGGTAGTGACATAGATTCCCAGCGTTACCAAGGAGATCGGAAGGATTATTATCGTGAAAGCCGGGATCACCTGGATGATCAACGTGATCACTATGGAAGCCGAGATCGTGACGATCAACGCAATCAGTATGGAAGTCGGGATCGTCTTGATGACCAACAAGATCGCCATGGCAGTAGAGATCGTCTTGATGACCAACGAGATCGCCATGGCAGTAGAGATCGTCTTGATGACCAAAGAGATCGCTACGGAAGTCGGGATCGTCTTGATGACCAAAGAGATCGCTATGGAAGTCGGGATCGTCTAGATGATCAGCGAGATCGCCATGGCAGTAGAGATCGTCTGAATGATCAACGTGTTCGCTATGGAAGTCGAGATCGACTTGACGATTAGCGTGATCTAGACTAACCGCGATAGTCTTGATCGCGGTAGCCGCGATCGCATTGATTACTGAGATGAGTAATATAAAAATTTCTATGTTTAATGTTGACTTACTGAGCACTCTTCACAAAAGAGTACTCAGTAAGTCTCGGTTGTTGTGTCCTTGGCAAGACGCTTCACCTTCTTTGCCTGCTGCTGGTGGTCAGAGGACCTGGTGACACTGACTGAACTGGCTTCTGTCAGTCTGCCCCAGAGCAGCTGTGGCTATAATGTGGCTCATCACCATCTCTGTGTGAATGACTGAATGCAGAGTAAAGCACTTTGGAGTCCTCTGACTTGATAAGCGCTATACAAGTACAGGCCATTACCCCTTGACCCTTTGAGCTTATGACATAAAGAAAGGTACTATTGTCCATGGATGCCTAATGTCTTAAATTGGAATTTTTTTACATTTAAGACTCAGCAATAATTTAGTTTAAAATAATTAATGTTTGTGATCCAGATGTACTGAACTCCCCTGCATAAAAATCACAACTTAATTCTAGTTATTCTTGGTGGCCCGTCTTTCTACAATTAAATGCCAATTAGGGCAAAGTAAATATACGCTGGATGAATTCACTGTTTAGAATAGTTTTGTATACTAAAATTGTGCACTAAATACAGAAACTAATCATACAAGTGTACAATTAGTGTCATTATCCACCAGTCTGTGGCATAATATTATAGCCACTGAAAGGAAGAGTGAATAATTTGTTTCATTATGGTGCCTAATCCTTAGTAGGATCCACACTGGTTTGTAAAAATCTCCACATCCTGAGAAAATTACAACTTTTTGTGATGTGAAATTTGATTGTTTTTCAGTTGAATTACACAGAATTTGTCACATTAGATGTGGAAAAGGTTTTGAAGTGATTTGCAATGCTGTCAGTCTTGTATTTCAACAAGGGTGTACGTATTTTGGGTGCCTCTGCAAGATGTAGTAAGGAGAAATGCGATGCTCAAAGCTGCTGTGTTGAAAGCTGAAACTATTGGTGAGCTTGGGGACTCCAAAATCTGTGATCACTACATGACTGGTTCAATGCATCTCTAAAACTTCAGTTCTTGCGGGATGCACCAGGTCTGGTCAGTATCTGTCAAAAATACAGAGGAGTGGGGAGCTTCTGCAGCTGAAATTGTTAAAAACATTACTTGTTGTTCTTATTGGAAAGTGTCAGAACACATAGTGAATTTAAGTTTGTTGCTTGCAAGAAATAGATGAGGGATGATTATGGCATAATGTTATGTTTTCATGTTGTATAGCCTATTTGTGTTAGAAAAAGTTTTTATACTAAAATTTTTAATCATGTTAGTGCAAAGAGCACTAACATAGTGTATGTGGAAACTAAGTGACTGTCAACCTACAAAATAAAATATACTGTATACTGAAATTTTAAATGATCAATTAAGGTTTTGCTTTGATAAATGTATTTGGGCGATTTAAAAATATATATATATTTAGTCCTGTTTTGCATCTTTTAATAAAATTTGGGAATAAGTTTGTATTGTGTATGTAATCTTAGTTTATTTTGTAAGTACTGTTTTCTTTTTTTTCATGCGTCTATCACACATATAAAAATAGATATAGGATTTTCTTTTTTGTTCCACAAAATCAATGTTATTAAGTGACTTAATCGATCATTTGTAGTGTATTTTGTGTATGTTCTGTGCAACCAAGGTGCACTTTTATATCGAGATCAATAAATTACTTTGGTGACACCATTAGCGTGCAGCGATTTTTTATTTTATTTTATTTTTTTAAAACGTGTTCAAGTATTTCCTCAACCAGTTGGATCGTATAGTTTTGTATCAGAGCCCCCCTTCGCCAGTGAAGTGGTACAGTCCCGTTAGACGCAGCCTGCCTCCGGTCTGGAGCAGCCGCACTCAGAGCAGACATCGACATCATTAACATGCGGATAAAAGCCGCTTTACCATAAACACGGGATATATGATGAACTTTTACCGGTTGGCAGTTTTACTGGGAGCGTCGGGTGAGTTTATTTCCTTTTATTACAACGTGTTTAACAGCCTTTCTGTTCTCGACAGCAGCGCAACAGGTTGTGCCCGTAAACTTCAGCTTATCCCAAACCCGCTGGCCTCAGCGAGGAACCTGCTGAAGGGTTTAGGTTGTTTTGTCTCAACCGAGCCAAACTGGACTGGCTCTCTTTAATAGCCGTGGTTTGGACAAATATTTTGAACTGTCTGCACATATTTCTGGCTTCTGGGAAAACCTTCCTTGTGCAATTGGCTGCTGGTTGTCATTAATCATTGTGAATATTCCCCAGGGTGTTAAATCTTTGCTGTTGAAAGAATTTGTGATACAGCAACACTGTATCAACAATACTATTTAAACTTTTCAAATGTAGCATAATGATATGTATTTGGAATAGTAAGGGGGTTTTTTTGTAGGTGTTAGTGGTAATTAATACAATTATTATAACTCCATTATAACGGATAGTTTTTGTAATTTTAATCTGCATTATATATTATATATCTGCATTATATATATAATACAATATACAAAGTATAACTGGATAGGAAGAGTACAAAGTGAATAAAAATAATCCAAAAAGTTAGCAGTAGTATGAACAATACTAAATAAAACAATTATAATCTGCACTAGTGTCAGTAACAACAAAGATAGTAGGGGGAAAAAACTAAGTACAGCAATGAAATGCAAATTATCAACATGGAATCTAAAATAAACCTTAAAAAAATTAGTTTAGAAAATATCTCAAGCATTAACAATAAGTACTTTGTAAAAACATCTCAAGAGGAAAGTTACAGTTTTTCTATGGAGAGGGTTTTTTTGGGGTGGGGTTTCCAAGTGTCACTATATAAAAAAAAGTTCAGCACCTCTATACCTTGTGGAGAATCTGCATCCACTTGTGAAAAATTCAGGAGGAGCTTCTAAAGACTGGTAAGATAAGTAGGAGTAAATCCACAAATTTGTTGTGAAATAGACTTTGCAGTAGTACTCATAGCAGTCATCTTCATAAAAAAAACCTACTACTACTAATACTACTAATAATAATAATAATATGCGTACACATTATAAGGTAGATTCCAGCCTGTGTAGATATGAGCTTCAGAGAGTGTTTGAAATTAAGCTTGGAAGCAACAAAGCTTAATTTCATGATTTCTGGGTGCTTTTTGAAATCTGCAGAGGAATCCTCCATCAACCATTGAGTCTATTTTCAGTCTTATCAGTGGCATTTGTTGGAATAAGGAGTCGATGTGAAGGAATGCACTGCAGGGAGAAAAAAGGCAGGAAATGTGACGGTTTTGGGAGGAAAAGCCTGACCGTGTTCAGGAAACGAGCAGCGTCCAGCAGCAGAGCTGTGACCTCATACTGTTTTAACGGCTCCTCTAACACTGAAATAACACCTTCAGTCAGAGCACAGGTGGCGAGGAACCTGCCTATTAAACCACAGTCTCGAACACAGTAAACAATGGTTAACACACGTGCTTCATGATGCATACAGACGTTTTCCTCTTTGCTTATTCAAAACTCCTCTCACATCAAACTGAAAGCATTCATGGAGCTGATGGAGGAACGTTTGGTTTAAATCTTTTCTGGCTAATTGGTCTGTTTGGAGCCAGCTGTATGAGGCCGGACGCTCCTATTGGCTCAGAGTCTGTGACCTCCTTCCCCCCTCTCAGCTCCTCAACTGGGACAGCAGAGTGGGGAACAATGGTCAGCTCCATAAAGAAGGAAACAAAGGGAAGACCGCAGCTCCTCCACTGGAGGAATTCAGGATCTCAGTCCACGTTGTACACAATTCTGTTTGTAAAGTTGTGAGGTTAAAGTTTATGGTGGAGGATTTGGAATATGTGACACGTGGAAAAACCTGGATTTCCATAAGACAAGTATTCATGAGGCAGAAAAATAATCAGGTCACGTTGGAGAATTTTAAAAAATAAGAACAATAAGACAAAAAATATTAATGAATAATTGTTAAATTGTTCATTAATATTTTGTTTATTTTAAAATAAAAAAATATCTCATTTTAAAATATTTCAATAAAATCCAAATTAAAACATGTTTAGATTTTATTGCTTTTTAATAAAAAAATGTAAAATCCAGCTTGCTTTTTATCATTGTTTGAAAGACCAAAAGAGAAACATAAATGTATTATTTTCTTTAAAAATACAAGAAATAATAGAACATAAAAAACTAGCTGTGCATTTGTATGTAATTAATTCCTAAAACAATAAAAAAAAAGGGAAGAGTTAAATCCCATGATGTATATTTTTTAAATAGTTTTTAAATGACAGGAAAGTTCTGTCTTTTTGAAGTCTAATTTTACTTATAAAACATCAATAAACACCATTACTTATGAAAAACATATTCAAGTCTCCCAGCAAAGATTCACTAAGTCTAAAGGTCTTTCTCTTACTGTTGCAAGCCAAGAAAAGGAAATCAGCAAATTAGATTAAAGGGTCTGTTTTAAGTTATTTTGATTTATTATCATAAAATGTAAAAAAAAAAAGAAGAAAAAATCGGTAGTTCACATCTTTCTGAATGCTTTGTGCTTTAGACCACTGACTGATTGAAATAAAACTACTGTATTATTAATTAAACTGGTTGTTACAGAGTAGAAAAACAGAACTAATTGTTCTAATCAGGGCCTGGCAATTTTTAATTAAAAGAGAGTAAATAAACATGGTAAACTCAGGGTGAATGCTCCTCCTGCTGCTCTGAAGGAAAGGCAAACTGGTGGACTTGCTTTTGTTTTCATTTCCGGTCTTGAGGGAAATGTTTAAAACCAGTTCCTGCCCCACCTAGAGCTAAAATGACTTTCAGGCATTACTCACGAGCATCTGACTGCTGCATCCCGTCCCTGTGTGATCACAGTCCCCCTGGCTCTCCTCAGTCCTCCTCCAGTCCCCCCACATTGCACTGGAATTTAACCTCCTGACCCCAAAGCCTGAGCAGCAGAGGAGCCCCCCACACACCTAATCTCTGTTCCTGTCTTCTCCCATTTTGATGTGATGCAAATTACAGTTTCTTATCCTGAATCTTCTGCATAGATAAAGATCTACAGCTGTTTCTGAAGAAATAAAACTGTAATTTACATGCATTTTCCTGCCTTAAAGAGGTTCCTTCATAACCAGTAAGCTGCTTGGGCTATACTCTTTTGTGTGACACCAAAGGAGCGTCAAAAAATAATTAATTAGCAGGTACAACAACCAAAAAATGCTATAAACCATTATCTTTTAAAAGCTACCGTGAAGTGCATTTTAATCCCAGAATTAAAGTCCAGATTATTTGGTCCACGCTGCAGTAGGAACCGCTGCAAAGCAAAGTGTTTGTATGTCTACCTGATCAGAAACTTTCCGAATTTCAGAATGAAAAACACACCCTGGAAAATGTTCAGA
>CAEFZY010038072.1:0-57304 GCA_903066815.1 Brachyrhaphis roseni
TCTAGGGGGTAGGAGTCTATAAGTTTTCACTTCTTCCTACCCCTTTTTGAGCATGATATCTTAACTGAAACAAAAAATATATATATATCTGTATTTTCTCTGTTTTTGTGTTCTTCTTTTTTGTGCACTTCTTGCTGTTGTGTACTATTTTATTTTACATATGTATCATGTTCAAATAAATCTAAATACTGGGAAGTTGTAAATGAGCATTTTACAACTCGCTTTGCTTGTTGTTGTCATTAACGAAGGTCTAAAAAAACCAATTTTTACCGTAAGAGTAGGTGTCAGGAAGAGGGACCCCATGGCCAGCCAGTTCCTGAAAGGTCCAGAATTTGTTGACACAGTTGAGTATGGCCTGGGGTCGGTTGATCAGCCGGCAGCCCATCTTCTCCAGGTGGCGCAGCACGGTAATGTCACTGTCCGACTGCACCCAGGGCGTGGGGACTCGCACTAACACCACCTGAGGATAAGATGTCACCAATTCCTGCTCCACCCGCAGACCTGGAGGAGGATCAGAAGAAAGGGTTGATGAATAACAGATAAAAAAAACTTAAATTAATCAAGAATTGGGTAAATATTGATGTTTACAGTAGTTGGCTGATTGTTCAAAGGTTTAAATAAAAAAGTTGTTTAACTCAAGCCAATAAATATGCAAGAACTCTTTAAGTTTTTGTGCTTTTCCTATTTTATCACAAGAGAGCATATCTCCAGCTGCAAAACACATGAAGCAGAAAACATCAAACTGTACCATCTGCACAACATCTTCAGTTTTTGTTGCTGTTTGACCCTCTGTTATCTAGAAACTACAGGTGTGAGCAAAATGCATGACTTGTTGTCTGTGTTTAGACGTCAAAAGGCCATGCATCTGTATTTACACCTTTATTTTCCTGGTCACATATAAAGTCTGGAAAAAATGTTCAAGGGCTTGGATGTCTGGCGCAAAAAAACATGACTCCACCTTTGGAAAAACACATTCAGACCCAGTTTTCATAGAAGGAGTGAGTCGGTCAGAACAGTGCACCAAGCAGAGACATGCAGGGACTGCAGCGAAGTCTGCAGAACCTGATGATGCATGTTCTGAAAGTCCCTCCTGCCGTAGCTCTCAGAAGTACTGCAATATGTAGCTCATTGAGCTACATATTGCTCAATGAGCTACATATTTAGTGATACAATGGATTCATTATTCTATGGATTCAGTGTACCTCTGAACCACTGAAATCCCAGGATTGCATGTTTTGATTTTAAAATATGCACTCAAATAAAATATCCATGATATATTGGGCTATAATCAAGTCCAGGCTTCCATTCCTTGTTTAATATGCGGTCCCATTTGTAAACTTACATAGTGAAACGCTTAACAGCAATAATTTTGGTTATTTAGCTTATCAAAAAAATTATTTTATTTTTTAAATAATTTTTTAGAATTATATTTTAATTTATTTATTAATGTCACTGTTTGAAGCTAAATATTTTGCAAGCTAAATATTTAGCTCCAGACTAAAAATTTTGTTAGCAAGCTACATATTTAGTTTACAAACTAAACATTAAGTTTACAAACTTAAATTGAAGCTAAATGAATATTTAGATCGCTCATTAAATATTTCGTTTAAACTGTGACATTTATAAACAAATGATTAACATGGTGAAAATATCAATTCCCATTTTTTTCCTCTTATGACCAGCTAAATAAGACAAATTATTTATGTAATTTTTTTGTCTGTGTAATTTCCCAAACGGCACCCCGCAGCTTAACAGTCAAATACAGTCTTGATGCAAATGGTGATCAGGATCTAAAATGTTTAGCTCTGCTTTATTGAAAGTCAAATTGACCAGGACTTCCAGTGCCTCAGCCTGACACCACTTTTTCTCATGCAAATTTGAGTTGAGGAACAAAAGGCTATCTGAGCACGTCTGAATTGGTCACTGATCAGCCGTTTCAATTCAGGGCAGAACGAAAACAAGGGGGGAGTACACAATTTTGTGAAGTATATTGCTGGCGAAACAGAAACTACACAGATTTGGCTCAAAAAGCACCTGTAAGCTTCCTTCTAGCGCTAACACACTTCTGAAGCTTCACAACAGAATCACATGAGTGGATCGCTTTGATATTTGCAGCACAGATGGCATATTCATCGGCTATGGACCACAGTTTGGCAGCATTTCATTGGAAAATTATTGTATTTTTTTAGTTGGCATGCAGGAAGATTTTTCAGCCTGTGATCACAACAACTCGTTTGGACGATTGGAATGAAAATGTGCGTATTTGCAAGTTCTCCGAATCCAGACAACAGGAGAAGACACATTTGCACAATGCATTCACTATGATGCGACTTTTAGCCCTCTACCAAGCTGCAGGCTTTTTAGAGAGACGAGACAAAGCATGCGGAGATCAATAGAGGTCAAGAGAAACTCAATGACCGCAGCCCAGACAGTTACTGACATGTTAGCAGATGAATTTGTGTGTGGATTTATTTTGTACATATTGCTTTATGTGAACAGGTAAAAGGAGGAAATGATTAAAGATGAAATGAACACCAATCAAGAATGTCTTAAAGCCAACAGGAGGGTAGTGTTAGGAGGGACTGTGTTGCATTAAAATAGAAGAGCATGAAGAAGTCATGAAAAGATCCCTGCCCCTCCTCTTCCTCGTCCCCTTCCTCTTGACGATCTGGGCAAAGAAGCGGGAGGATTCATTGCCTCTCTCCATTCAGCACTCTCACATACACTGGTGGTTTTGCAGGCACCATGAGTGCTGTTACAGTGGGAAGTGTCAGGGGATGTGCTCTCATGGTTTTTGACAGACAGTATTCACAGCGCTCGTCTCTGTCTCCAGGGGGACCAAACAGAGACCAATGAGCAAGCCGGATGAATCAGCCCTATTCATCGACGCGAGTGTTTGTGTGCTTTTTGCTGTCTGTCATGTGACCATCATAAAAAAAAAAACTTACAATTTATTTGGATAATGATTCAAGAATACAGTAGTGTTCTAGGAAATACAGTCGGTTTAATCTAAAAACTGAGAGGGCTGTGTTTTATTGTTGGTTCCACCGATCAAACTGTTTCCACTTTATTCAATGGACTGTGTAGGTTCGTCCCATTTCCATCCTGACCAACAAAGCTTTAAAGAATAGCAGGCATTCTATACATGCCGCTGTAACGTCACAAAGCAGACTGACAAACGCTGTACTAGTGTGTCTGGCTGGTCAGTCCTGTCCATTCTGAAAACACTGTAATTCAGGGTCCAGTCTCACTTAAGCTTACTAAACCCTTTTTCTTTGGTTTGAAAGCAAACTAAACAGCTGACTGTTTTAGCTGCTACATATGTATATATCTTCATAGCAGCAAACATGAGACCAGATTAAATTAATCATGGATTGTTTTAATATTTACATAATTTAAATTAAGGCACTGAAGACATAGTAGATGACTATAAAATGTGACTAAAAATTAGTTATGAGTTACACAACACCAAAGGAGCCAGGAAGAATATTAATTACTAGATGCTATGCTACACTAAGGAGATTCTAATACTTTCAAATTTTGATATAGTAACACCTACTATAACTGATTGCTTTAATAAATTATAGTTTAGGACATGTTTTATACTTTTACAAAGCATGGACTGATCACTGGCGTCAAGTAACAGCATGCAGCTCAACGTCAAAAAAGGTCTGCTGAAAAGTTGCTACCTTATGCCTTCGAGCACTTTTGGTGAAATGCCAGAGTAAGTGTTGCACTAACTAAACTGTTTAGAGGAGCTGCCAGAGGAGAATGCATAATCCCACTCAGAAAAAGTGGTATTAAATATTTGTTTAAAGCATCACATAAGTGACATTCTGAATGTGTCAGGTAATAGATATTTTTCCTCCAAATAAAAAGGTAAAGTCTTTTTTGTGAATCACAGGTGTTATCGTTGGATATTTTTCATGACAACTTCATCATGCACATATTTTTGCTTACGTTTAGTTGTCATTTAATCTTTGTAATTTATAATGTTTAATTATTATGATATTGTTTCTCAATGTTATATCCTATAGATGCTGTTTTATATCAGGCATAGGGCTTGCTAATAAAAACTAGCCTGAAGGCAAACTCTGGTACATTTTTACTGAACTTCTCAGCTGTTTATTAATGAGTTCATTTCTATAATTTACAAGAAGACAAAGAGCAGTACCCACTATTGTTAAAAACATATGGCAACATGAAACCTACCAGTTTCATGGTAGGTACCAATCTCAAGGAGGAGCCAATTGCTCATGCAGGCCTGACTTATTAACCTGCTAATATGAGCTTGTTACACTGGCATTGCGCTATAAAAAACAGAATGAGATCAAATATCCTGAATAACTTTGTTTATTTGAAAATCATTTCTACACTTAGCAAGTGTCTATCCTATAGTTTTTTTTCATCCTATAGGTTTTTTTTCAAGTTGTGCATAATTGAGATATTATATAAATGTTACCGATAACATTATAGCTATATTAGTCAAGATGTTTTAAATTTCTAAAAGTGGTAAGAATAATTCCATATTTTTTTGCTTCAAATAAAAGCAGTTTAGATCAGCAAACTGTTTTTTGTTCTAGATATATATTTTGTATTAAGGCTGTGATACTTTGTACTGACTTATAACTTTGCAGCTCTGTTGTTTAAGATAACGGAAATTCATTTCCTTTTTCACTCTGTAATTTTGTACATCCAGTATTAATAATCAATACAACTTAGATGGAGATTGAGTAGACTATTTCGTAAATATGGACTTGTGTTAGCAGACTAACTTACAGAAGAACTTAATATTAAAAAGGAGTATTGTAAATTTTGACCTGTAATGTAAGCTTTATTACATTGCAACGTGGCTGGTTGTACAGAAACATCACAAATTACTCGCATTCCAGCTTAAGCAATTATTTTTGCATTAGAAAATATAAAGTTCAAAGGCTCACTAAGCAAACATTGTTCTACTGGCTACTTGCAACCATACAAATTCCTTATCTAAATGCTTGGTCAAACTTGGATCATATGATCAGAGAGTAAGTAGTGTGATCCTTTTCAGCAATGAGACTTTCAGTTAATGGTGATTTGGCAGTCTTCGCTGCCTTTCTGATGTCATCATAAACAATTAAATACACCAACTGAGAAGCACAAGTATTTATTTAGCTTAGTTTAGTTTAAGCCTAGATATGGAAATGTGTGGTTTCTGAGAAAATGTATTTTATATCTAGATAAGAAAAACAACAAGATAGGAACTTATTTGCGAAAACCAATAAAATGCAAATGGATCCTTTCTGGGCTCAATGTTATCTTCAGCAAACTGGACTACATTTGCAGCTTAGTTAATAAAATAGGTCAGATCACAGCTCTGCAATGAGACAACACTAAGTAACTTAAACATAACATCTGTTTTAATAGACTGAAGATGTAAAAAAATAAAACAAATACCACTAATAATTCAAGCAACAAGTACTTGGTGTTAACCTATTATATCATAGTTGTTACAAGTTGAGACAATACTTCCTGAAAAATAAAGCACTATTTTCATAACACTACTGATGCTCACATAGCTGCTGGTGGTGAACAAAGTTCACAATATCTCTGTCTCCCATGTTCACTGGCACAGACATGCTGCATTTATCATCAGCGGGTAATGCTACGCCCACTGCCACGCACCGGGAACACAGAGGCTTATGAAAACCATTCATGTCAGGGCTTTAAATATATCCAATTATGGGATGTGAAATGCTGATCACAAACTGGGCTGCTGGGTTCAGCTGTTTTATGCCAGCGGAGGTTATTTGTCATCAAAAACAACTAGTGTTGCCGCTATTAGAGATGCTTCCATCTACAGAGACACTGAAACCATTAAAATGGGCCAGACTTGGATTATAAACTGGTCCTGTCTAATTTATAACACTAATATATATTTGTTAATTCTGCTCTTTGCTCTGGTTTTCCATGCCAATCCACGTGTATTGTCATGCAGTGTCGTAGAATCCAAAAAGTCCAATCTAGGTTTAAATAGTTGATCTATAGTTAATCCATTCATATAACACATGCATTTTGTGACTTCCCGTGTAGGAAGCCTTCGTCACAGACAATCTGTCCACTCGTTCTTAATCTGTGATGTCAAGCCAAGGCTCAAGAGACATTTGTACAGACACTTAAAGCCAGTATGGATTACCAGCCAAACTAAGAACCCTGTTCGTGAGTACCCCACTAAGCCACAGATCTAGACAGTGATCCACCTAGAAAACGTGAATTAATTCATGTGATCTCTCAATGGGTGTTTAGGATATTTAAACATTCCTATTTATTCCCAGATTAGCCTGGTTGTTGGGTCAGATTGCTTTGTGTCTGCCTCTCTTTCCAGTTTTAAAGATGCCTGGTAATTGCATGAGTAAATCGTCAACATGGCTGACAAATGCAACAAGCTCGTTCGGCAGGACTATGTGTGAGACCCATTCCAACCCATCCTGCACTTTCTCCCATCTATTCACCCTTTGCTAATTTCAAACTGCAGCATTTATGTGCTAATTTAGACCCTCACACCTCTCATCCAGTGACCCAGCCCCACTTCACACCATACTCACAAATTCCATGTGAATCTGTTTATTTTAGAGTTGCTCCTTGTCGCTATCAGTTTACCAAGGCCTTCTGCTCCATATGAAATGTTTTGATCCCAGATACAGAATCTAAGTTGGCAATACAGACATACCAGTCATTAATCAACAACAATTGACAGTCAAAATATAGTTCTGACTGTTCTTTTACAACAGCGCTTTCTAAACAATGTTTCAGTTTGATACATTTTAGCTAGGATCAAATTAGACTACACTAAATTTGAATCTGTCCACGTGACTGGATTGTACTGGACTGGCTACATTTCAGTTCAAAGAACTGGAGCCATTTATCTTGAAAAGTCCTTGAGATGACATTTGTTGTTGATTAACTTTAGCTGTGCACACTAACTGAAATAAATTATGAGCAAAAGCCCTGAAAATATCAACATATGGTGATGCTATAGCTGCATTGAGGTAAGATGCATTCCCTGATTATACATCTGAAATAATTGTTTGAATTAAGAACACTACATTTCAGCAAACGTAAAATCCCAAAAAAAAAAAAAAAAAAACAGAGTGACGTAAAAAATAAAATAAAGCTAAAGCTACATTTCCCACTCATGGATTACCTTGTAAGTATCAAATATATGTTTAAACATATCCAGCTGATTAGCTTATATGAGCGGGAAATGCAGCACATTCAGCAGAATTAAATCAAGCGTCATCTCTTCCGTCAATCAGCAGGCAGTCTAGCTTGAAAGTGGGTTAGGCGGTCACTGCTGTGCTGCTCCTCTTCCTCGCTAGAAGGCAGACCGGGCAAGCCCTACTTGGCACCAGCCTGATCGCAAAACAATAACTATCCGCCTTTAAGTTCGAGCAAAAACGCAAAACACGTAGCAATCCGTATCAAAACCCATAATCCACTCGATCATATGTTGGCTCAAACATGAGTTAGCTCAGTGATACTTGCCTAGCTGCCCTTGGCTGATCGTCAGCACGATCTGATCCATCAGAAGGTAGCGGAACTCAACATCCTCGTCGGCGCAGCGCTCCTTCAGAGCCCGGAGGATCTGGACCTGAGGGTACTCCTGGCTGATACGCCGGTCGGTCACGAACCAAACCCGAGAGCACATTGTTTGTAGCGTGGATTTGCTAGCGAAGCAGCTGAAAAATGGGCCGTGGAGTGAAGAGAGGTGGGGGGGAGGCAGGCAGGCAGGTGTTGTGGTGGGAGCGCGGGATTCGGGCGGCAGAGATGTTCTCACAATGGAGGCGAGCGGTGAGAGCTGGCTGAAAATGTGGCTTAAAAACAAGACCACTTGCTCAACCGCTGTCTGGACCGAACCGGCTCGGTTGAAGACTGTTCAGTATATCACCTTTGTTTTCCGTTGCTTCCGGCCATTTAGTCTGGTCGTGGATTGGATCGTCGAACTCCAAGAGAGAGAGATAAAAAATAAAGAAACTAGTTCGAGACAGAGACGAAGAAAATGAGGGGTGTTTTCGCCTCCCTTTCAACCGAGACGCAGCTTTCCTGCCACCGAGGCGAACAAAGCTAGAGCCTCGCCGCTTCGGTTTCCCGGCCGAGGAGTCGAAACCGCTACAAGAAAAAAAGTTTCTTTTTCGACGCAACAGCGACTACCAAAACAGCAAAACTGAAACAAGCTAACTGATGCAACAACTATCTATCTGGTCCGTTTGGCTGCTATCCACGCGGTATTGGTGCTGAAAAGTGCACGCGCTTTAGTTTACAACTCCACTCCTCCGCGTCTCGTGCCCTGCCCCAAAACAAAGGCTCGGACGGTAGATGGCCAATCACAACCCGTGTAGAGTCTCGGTGTCCACGCAGCAGCCGGAAAAGGTGGGCGAGTCTCGATCGCTTGAACCAATGAGGGAAGAGAAAACGTAATGAGTGGGGGTGTACAGGAGGGTCGAGACTATTGGTGGCTCGCGGAATGCAGCGAGAAACACTGCGAGACGTCTGCAGGGCGCACGAGACCGCGCATTCTCCGAACCGGTTCAGACCAGCCCTGTGAGGAGCTTTTGGCGAACCACGGCGTTGTCTCCCCAAAGCGCCGGAAATGAACTAAGGTCATTACATGCCAGAAATACCACAACCTCGCGCCTTTTCTAATGCTACGTATGAATTTCAGGAGGCAAAAAGTGGTTTATTTAAAAAATAAGTTGCATTTTGATTTGGCTATTGTTTACCAACGCCATCTAGGGACAGATGTGTCGACTGGGAGAAATTATGCCACTGACCCACTTCTCCCTCCTCCCCTCTTTCTGTGTAGACGAACTACTTGGCTACTGCTGTTGGATAGGGCAAGATCTCTAAAAGCAGGACACCACATGCATATATTTGAATTAACTTTTTAATAACACCAGTATCCTGTATAATTCGCAAGCTATTCAGTTGACAAGTAACCCCATTTGTCCACAACAAATGTCATTTTGAGGCACTTAGAAGGTTGTGGTGGATATGAAAAGTCTATACACCCTTATTAAAATGGCAGGTTTCTGAGGCTTTTGTGCATTATTTATTTATGAGATTTATACTGTATTACTCAGCAAATCTGTCGGGTGGGGGAATAAAAAAATAAATAAAAGAGCTGCAATAATCTGGTTGCATAGAGTGCATAGCTCTTTGCTGAACCACATTTTGATTAACTTCCAGGATGCAGGCTTACAATTCATTAAGCAGATATAATATTGTAATGGACATTTTTATAATGTGCTCCTCACCCCTCTTCTGATTTAGGTATTTCTACATAGTCTTATCATGAGATTGGGCAAGCTGCTCTCACATAAAGGTCTACAGTGTCATATAACAGCAGGGGAGAGCTCCTTGATCATGGAGACTATCTAAGTGTTACTTCCCCAACGTAGGACTTATCTGCCCTCTTTAGCATGAAAGAACGATCTCTTATCCTTAACAATAGACAAATGGCAAGACCATCTGTGTTGGGCTCCACAGAGTCCCTGGTACATCACAATCAGGGATTCACACCTCTGGTATAATCAAGAGGTGTGATTGGACCACCTATACCTTTGTGAGAATACTGAATGATTTAAATGTACAGATTATCTTCACCCCTCTACCCCCAAACAATCAGAACCAGCAATGCTGGTTCTCTGACCTGTAAAAGGAAGCCAGATCCACTGTTGGTCAGAGCAGACTTTACAGACTCCTTTGACTCTGTATTTCTGTTCTCACCTTGCAAGGTTTTAATACATTTCTTATTTCTTCTGACCCAGACTTTTGTTAAATTAATTTCTTCTTTCCATGACAAATATATATAAATATCACTTTAGAAATCATCCATCAATTGTATATCTGCTTAGTGTTGCGGGGTTGCAGGAGTGCATAATCCAAGTGTGTCAAGTATTTTACTATTTTTTCTGTTGGACCTTCTCATAGTGTACATTTTGTGAAAATAACAGTTGAATAATCATGAAATATGAATACAAAATCTAATTTATTTGAGACAGAAACTTGCTTTCAAACACCTCATGGCAACTAGATTTGAACAGTAACTAAATGAACGGGAAAAGACCTCAGTACCCTTCTGTGCCATGTCTGGGCAGCACTGCGAATTCACAGCAGTATCGCGAGATTTCATGATGCTACATGGTGTCAGTCTCCTGGCATCATGCATCATCGTGATCACTAAAGCATTACACAATAAACGCATGTCAAAATCTTAAAGTAGTTCTATTTAGGTGTAGTATTTTGCAAATAACACGCTATTGCAGTATATATTTGCGCTAGGTTATGGTGGATTTTGTTTTTATTATATGTTCCGGTTTTATATTAAAAAGTAGCATTTATTTAATGGTTGCCTGCTGTAATAAAAGCTACGGTGTTTTTGTATCTTTCCCCCCCACAGAAATAGATACCATGTTTCGGTCTACTTTGCTGCATTCTCCACACTACACGTTGCAGTGCCGTAGACTAAACAGGATCAAACCGGGTCGAACCGGTCCGCCTGCAGGTTCAGCAGCAATAGTTAGAAGAGGATGTGACAGGACATGCTCCTTTTAGCGTCCCGCAGTCAAGCATACTTCTGGTTTTAAAATAAACCGAGTCTTTCCCCCTTGTTTTATCAGATGCAGAACCTAGACAATTGTGAGGAAATGTTCGCTAACAGCTGGTGGAAGTTTAGCTCATCTTCCAGCAATCGTGTCATCTCGCTTGATGCTGACGTGGTTCCTGCAGCTGTTAACCAGCTTTGCGCTACACGTTAGATGACGTTGTAAAAAAGAAAATCCCCACAACGAAGTGTTTCTTTATATCTAATACACATCAGAAATCAGCTTTATTGTCCAAGATTGCTCTCAGAATTGGTTAAAGTGGTTAAAAGTAAAATAATATGAAACAAATGGAAATGGCCTATAATATTTTGTCAAATAAGTGTTTGATGGTGTTAGCGATCTATATATTAATCTACTTTTAATTTTAAAATAAATGTGAGATTGTTTAACGGAGTTATGTACTACAAGTTTCATTACTTGTGAACACATATAGTTCATTTCCCTTGCCTACAGGGACCTCTAGTGGCAGATCTATAAATTACACTCTCTTTCTCTGCTCTATGCTTCACATAGAGCAGAGATGTTTATCTAAAATAAACATCTTGTTTATTTTAGATAAATAAACAAGACGTTTATTTATCTAAAATCTCAGTTTTAGATAAATAAAAAGTCTAATGGAAACGATGTTTGATATATTACATTTTGCTCATATGTCAAAATCTATGTGTCTTTACATGCATTTTGTATGTAAAGACTTATACGACAAACCTATGCTTAAATGTTGTGGTTGAGACTATATAACAAAATCCCATATTATACATCCTGATCAACATGATATAAGCAGCTGAAAATGTAGGAAAAAGTAAAGAATTGTATATAATCACTTGCATGGATTTACAAAAGCATTGGCAATATGGTCACAGAAATATGAAATTGCTTTTTGTCAGCTGGATGAAAGAAGGCTACTACACTTTTCCTCTTTCTTACAGTGACTCTCAAATATAGACATACCCTGGTTTAAATACCGAGCTATTTATCATACCATGATAAATAACTGAAAAACTCTTTTAATTTGACCTTGTGAATAATGACACTGAAAAACAAATAAATCTCTGGGGGAGAGGGGTGCAAGAGATGCAAATGCTGCAAAAGCCTTGTTGCAATGGTGTGCACTGCCCTAAAGCAGAGCTTTATTGAGTCACCATCTGACTGAGCTCAGCATTCAGTATTTTTTCTGTTCACTTCAGACCTGCCATCAATGAAAAAAGCTCAGCTGTTCTAGTTTGATTTATTTGTAACATTTGAATCTTCGGCCTAAAGCTGCTGTTTGTAGAGAGGTTACAAATTATCAAAAGGTTCTCAATATATAAAGAACCAAACAGAAATGCCCAGGTAGGATTTGAACCCAGGACTTCAAAGGTAGTAGTCATAACAACTCCACAAATGCATGCTATTATAAATGCACAACACAGACAATTACTATTAGACAAGACTAAGTCTGGGCAAACAAGATATCGAGACAAGCATTAAAGGAGTTACTGGTTGTGTTCTACATGTGATGACAATTGGCTTTACATGTTTGGAGTAGGGTTAAAAGACAGTTATTTTCTCCCAAAGAAAATATCCAGTCTTAAAAGAAAAATCTTGTTGGAAAATGTATTAAGGACAATAAAACCAAGCTTCAAATAATTCTATCTCTGACTTCCAAGGATTTTGTATGGCACGAAAACAGCACTCCAAATCACTAAAAGAACACCCTACACACAGTGAAGCATGTTTCTGGCTGCATTGTAAGATTACATTTTTCACATGAAGCTGAAGTTTTTTTGTCAAGGTGGGTGAGGCTCTGAATAGTTCCAAAATATTATTTGGTTTTAACGAACAATCCTTAATTTTCTGCTGGACACCAAGCACAGAGTAGATAAAAACTATCAAACACATCATAATCTGCTTATTTAGATACATAATTTCTGAAGGTGCCACTGACACAAAATTGCCACCAGATGTCAGTAACAATTCACGTAGTCCATGCATGTTAAGGAATCAAACAGTGGAGGTCCTAAAATTAAGTGATGCATAAAAAGATGGAATGACAGAGAAAATAGATTGAACACATAGAAATTGAGATGCAAAAAGACATAAAATGTCACAGTAGCAGCTGAAATATATTAGTAATTATAAAGTGGTCCTGCCACTTAGTGCAAATTAAAGTCTGCTGATTCAGGCCTAATGGATGGCCTGAACAAAGGTCTCTCATTACTAAGTTGACATTCAAGGAACATCTCAAAGCCAATGAACATGCTTAAGATTTATGCAAACTTATTGTTGCAAAATATAGTGGTAGCATCAGTAACAAAAAAATGTCTAAACCCCTGAAGGTTCCTGTGAGCACTGTTGGGGCCAAAATCTGAATGTGAATAAAACATCATTGCACCAGAAACATAATATCATGACAGGTCCTCCATGTTGGATTTTAACAGACGAATGAAATGCATCAAAAGAGTTGTCCAAGAGCCAGGGACAACTTGTGGAGAGCTTCAGAGAGACCTGGAATTTGTGGGTACACTTGTTTCAAAGAAGATAATAGGTAATGGACACTGCTTGATTACTGGGGATCTTCATGGGAGAACATCTGCCAGGCTAAAAAGTCTCTAGGTGGATGCAGAAAAATCTGCCAAAGTCACTCATACGTTTGTCACGCAAACTTCGATTGCTGCAGCAGGTTCATGGCCGGAGAAGGTGGGAGAGATAGCAATTCAGGGGGATTCATTGGAGGATGAAGAGGTCAGATTAACTCCTGTCAGCCTAGTAAATAGTGACCAAAAATGTTAACTGAGAGGGATGTTTCATGTAGGGAGGAGAGCAGGTGTGTGTGAGTGTGTTGAGTGAAGGCAGGGGGGATAGCCTAAACTTAAACTGTGACGCAGTCAGAAAAACACTGGATTAATAAATGGTTCCTGAATTAACAATAAAAATGTTTTGCAATGTGAGGAAAAATAAAAATAATTATCATCATTATAAAAATATTGCAAAAAAGAAATCGTAAGAATAGTTACAAAACAATTAGAATTAATACTAATAAAAAAATGATTAGAGATACATCTTCACTAAATAGTGTCTGGGGAAAGTGTAACCAAAATTGTGGACTTGCTATACCTATATAGGAAATAATTACAAGACTTGATTTTTTCAGTCAAACTTCATAGATACATCATAACATCAGTCTACAGAGTTATAAGTATTAATGTACTAAACTAGTGCACAAACTATGTGTGTGTGTGTGAGAAATTGAGAGAGAAAATCGCTTTTGGAGTTATTTGCTTTCGAAACATGCTCAAAATAAATATGCTACTTGATGTCCATCTTAGCGTTATTTCAGCTTACCATAAAGTTACAGACTGTGGTTCATATTATCAAGTATCATTCAAAAATGTTATCAAAAATTTCTTTGGCAAAATAGATGATTCAGTCCTTCAACTCCAGCTGAAGGACTGAATGCAGGTTCAGTCCTTCAATTGATTCAACAATACATTGACCTAAACCACATTATTCCCAGCAGGAGGAAGAGATGTTTCAGGAGAGAAACTCTGATGTCATGGGAACCTTTAAAACCCTCTTTCTGTAGCGCTGCTACATTGGAGAGGACGAAGCGCGCTCATCTTGAATCCTGCCTTTGAGGGCGGAAGAAGGCTGCTCCATTTCCCAAGAGCTAAGTATCCACAAAATACCGATTACTGTTGTGCATCCAGTAACTATGCCTGGTAGAGAGAATAAACCTTGGTCCTTTTTTTTCAGATTTATGCAGAACGAACATTGGAATTACAGTTGCCATGTTGCCATCAACAACCAACTCTGACTGCTAAGGTTATTGGTTTCAAATTGAGCTAAACCATCACACTTTGAATTCCTTATGAAATAAATCTTGTTTCTAAATATTCACAATTTAGACTGAACTGTGGCACTGGTTCTATTTTTGTCTATTCTTTTAAAAAATAATTTTACTGTTTTAACCTCTACTTGTCGTTTCATCATTATGTTTTTTTTCTCACTAGCTTATTGAGTTTGTTGATTGAAGTGTCTAACTGCAAGGTTGAATTCTTGTAGTTAATAAACTCCTGTATTTTTTGAGAGAAGTTTTCTGTATTTATTCCATACACATCTGTAGAATCTTTTGGTTCAGACAATCCTAGAGCTCGACTTTCATCTGATACTTCAAAACCCAAGGCTTATCAGGAAGGTTTTCATAGTCAATAACTGAGACTGAGTGATTTGGCTGTTTACGACTTTGTGATTTCGATCAAAATTGTTAGTTTTTTTCAGTTTGCAGTATTATAGTCGCTTCGGTGGCCTTCTTGAATTAAACCTGATATTTATGAAACATGCAAAGTAGCAATGTGTGACTTCAATTAAACCACAGTCATTAAATAAAAGCAGGATAAAATACCAAAACAACATTGCAATGAAGGGTTTCCTGTGTGTTAATCTGGTCAGACCCAGGTTCTGATGCTATTTGTTCCAGGACAAAGTGGCAGAGTTAGAAAAAATTAACTTATTATGACACTATGACCTGCCTGCTGAGGAACCAACTCCTAATTGTGATGGACTGTGTGTATTTCTGTCATTGTTTGTGTACAGTTGTGTTTATTTTTTGTAAACTAAAAAAATAAAGACACAAATAAAAAACAGGTAAACAACCTCGATGCTGATAGCATTAAAGTGTCACCCATCTGACTGGTACACTATAGTTACTGAGTCACTGTACATAGTGTCAGAAATACTCATAAGAAGATGGGTCATGATCCTTCTAGGCTTGATAAACAGAGTTCTACAACATCTGCAGCAATACCTATGCTGATGACATAAAACTTAAAATTTCTGTGTCATCATTTGACCATTGTCTGTGTTAGTTATTGAGTCAGTATGTCCAGGCTATCAATTGTCAGATGGGTCAGTAGATGCACAAAAGAGAGAAGTCAGTGTTTTTGGCCCCAAAAATGGTTAGAAATCAAGACTGATCTCCAAGGAACTGAACACAAACATCACCCAATCTATCGAATGTATTTCTATTTCAGATAGTTTGTTTTCTCATCCAGCTTGTTTGTCACCAATAATCTGTAAGAAATTACATCTGAGGTGTTTCCGTAGTCATAAGCAAAAGTTCAGGCACATTTTGGGTAATTTTTTTTTATATAGAACACAATTAAATGTGTTTCTTTCAAACACAATCAGTTAACATTTTAGATTTTAAGGTGAGCACAAACAGTTAAAACAACACTGGCATCCTTAATGGGTCAACTAAAAGTTGAATTTACACAAACAACTGGTGCTGAGTGTCGCAGAAAGTTGACCCACTAAAAAGATTAGACTCAGTGCACTTATATTATAATGGAATTATGACTATTAAAAATGGTACGAGGAAGTCAGTTCCAACATTGTCCTCACCAGTTGGGTGCGCTGTTACTTCATATCAGACTCCTATCTGTATTCAATGGTCAAATTAGAAGTAAGGACTAGGCTAGAACAGATTCAAGTCCTTGATTGGTAGTTTACCACCAAGCCCCAATGTATTAGAGTAACTTAGTTATACACGGCAAACTTGCTTTTGCCATCATTAATTTTATAATGTTTCTTTGTCTGGGGCAATTATCTATGTTTGAAATCTGGATGCTTTCCTTTAGTTTTTCATTTTAAAGGAACGAAGTCGCTAAAATTATTGTCATAAACTACAAATATAAATAAACGTGATACTCCTTATTATAGCGCTTTTTTATAAATATATATGGTGCAAAATACAATAATTTTAAAATAGTTTACATTCTTGTAGAATCTCATTAACATTAGAGCTGGGAACTAGTTAAATGAATGTGAATTCATATTTCCCCCTGTTGTGGTGCATGAATTCATCTTCAATGTGCTCCGGCTGGCGTTGGAAGTAGTTCCGGTGGCTTATCAGAGGAGCACGGAGCGCTCAGAGAGCCGGGATCTTCTGCCGCCGCCGCTGCTGCCGCTGAGCTCAAACGCCAACAGCGGGTCGCAGTGTTTCCGTCAGGAGCGTCGAATGACCACAAGCAGCCCGGTCAGTTCAGTCTGACTCCGCCAGCCGGAGCGTCGAGCCTGCAAACCCGAGTGACAGCACAAAGATACCGCTGGAGCTTTTGTCTTCGGAAAGGGGGGAATTTTCAAGTGCACAATCTGCGGCGTCTGGAATATGTAAGAAAAAAAAATAATAAAAAAAATCATAAGAGATCTAAGCCGGTTCAGTTTTATACCTCACGGTAAGTAGCTTGCGCAGGAATTTTTGGATGTTAGTCATGAAGGCATGTGATTTGTAATGACATATTGTGAAGCGGTAATGGTTTTACTTTTAAAGGCAGGCCGTGACAAGTTGACTGCCTGTGACAGTATGTATACCTGCAGGTACTGGACATGTTTATCGCTTGCTTTTTGTTGTTGTTGTTGTTGATAAGTCCAACTTCTGCAAGTTTAACAGAATCTCACCTTCGTGACATTGACTCGATGAGACCGTCAGAAGAGATGCTGTTAAAACAAAGTTGTAGCCACTCGCAGATTTTCAAGCGGTGAAACGTGTTTGGAGAAGTGGGTATCTACTGCTGTAGAGACGTTCAAAGCGAGACCAGAAAGCGAGACAACCTCAGAGGAGAGACTCCGCGAAACTGCACAGTGATGTGTCCCAAAGAATCAGCAAGGCAGCCGAATCAGTCAGCCCAGATGCATGGAAGAGACTTAACGTTATCTTTTAAGTCTGCATAATGAAAAACAAGGAGAAATAGTAAGGTCTCATTCAGATATGCAAATTAGTTTTAGAATCTTTCTAAATTAATCCTCCCTCACCCTAAATACTTATGTGCATCATATTAAATTACAAGCTTTCTGTGTTCAATAATATTAAGTCAGATTAGTGTCTGAATACATTTCCAAATAATCTGATTTCATGGAACTTAAAATCAGTGTAAGTAGTATGTTCATCAAAAGGATCTGGAACATCTGAGAGTAAAGAACCATCAAATAGAAAACATATTAGGAGGAATTTTTTAGCAATTCCTCCTAATATGCTGCAGCAATTTAAGTTTTTTTCCAGTGTAACGACTATAATTTAGATAGTTTTGTAGAATAACAGTATAACACTTGTCCAAATATGCATAATAGTGTGACTTATAGAGCTACAAAGATAGAAACTTCTTTTCCAAAATGAAACCATAAATTAAAATCACAAAGTGCTATGAAGACTCAACATCTTTCTTCTTGCAAAGATGCAACAAAGTAAAATCGTATCAGCTGTTTGAATGACTTAACTCTGTAAGTTTGCATTTTGAATGTGGGATGTAGATTTGTCAGTTAACTTTGTGTTGATTTACAGGTTGGTTTGCTGTATTGAGTTTAATACTGTAATGAAGAATATTGAAAAGTTAAAAGTCCAATTTGCATCATAGTTACTTCAACTGAAAATAATCATGTTAAATAATATCACATCAACATTTAATGTGAAAATATACTGAATCACATGCATTGGCCAGTGGGATTCTCACTGCATGAATCCTTCAGTAAAGATGTACCAGTGTCACTGCATTATAATATTTGGGAACATATCTAATGTCTAACATAATTTAGTTGCTTTTGTTTAAAGATGAAAAAGGATCAAATATCCCTACTGTTATTAAAATAATCCAACATTATTTTAACATTTAATATTAATTTTCAAATTTAGTTTTCAACTGCCCGATGCTCAGGATTTTCTATTCTTTCTTTTGTTTTGCTTTTTATAATTTAACACAGGCATAAATAGTTGATACTAGCTGGTTAATTAGTGGGGCTATCTGCCAACTTAATAGACATGATGCTTGTAGTTTTTTCCACTCCATTTAAAAAAAAAATAGCAATAGTTTAATAAAAGTGAAAGGTGGGGGCTCCTTTAGTTTCTACACCATTATTGTCTGTCTTTAGAAATATTTCAAAACACTTCATGGAAGTAAAAGGGAACATGCTGTGCTCTTTTTTTAGCCAGCTGACAAGAAGTGAGCAGCATTGGTCAGTGGGAGAGCTCCACTTGTCCCATTAAAAGGATAAGAATATATATTTTCCTCTTGTTATAGCACAATCAAGTAACTATGTCACCTTCAAATATAACTTAAAAGAAAATTTTACTTCATAATTTGACACCTTGAAATTGGCTTCTGTCGCTTTAAGGAGCTCCTTAAAGATGGCACTTTGTCTTCATCACAGCAACATTCCTCCTTTAAGCTGTTAGAAATGTTGCACTGAGAAACACAATAAACTCAGCAGATGTGCAGTTCCAGCATGTGTTTTTCTAATTCCCGCTGCTAGGCTGAAGGAGCTGAGTGGGTGAGGCATATGTGGGAGCTTTAAGGAGGAGCTTTGTGGAAATAGGTGGTGCTTTGTGAGAGTACGTTTGGGCATATATTTATATTCCTACTCTGATAATTTTGAACTATCAGAGTAGTTCAAAATTTTTGTGATGGTTGTATTTTTTAACACCCCTGTACACCTTGGTACCGCTGCGGGTCATGCCTGTTAAGTAGCATAGAACGACATGATGCAGAGTTTAACATATGATCATCATAAATAGTGATAATAAGGCACAAAATAGGTAAAATAGAAGAGTAGTCACAGATATGTAAAAGAGATCATCTCAATATCTAGAGGTTTTACAGCTTGTTGCTTCTTTGCTATCAAAAATCTACAGCCCCATTTTTGGTGAATGTAGGTGAACAATACAAAATTTACTGTTGTTGCAGAGAAAAGTTCTGCAATTTAGTCAAGCATTTAATGTTGTTATTCACATACATTACAAAGAAGGCAACTCTTTTTCAGTTATCAGCCTATAACTCTGAAATGAAAAGGGCTTTAAGATATCACCACGTTTCTTCTTGCTGCTGTTCAGGCAGCCAGTACTGTCCAGCTCCCTAAAAATAAACAGACAGTATGAGATGTTACTGTGTGTTTGTGACACTGTTTTTTTCCTTCTGATTTGGATGCATCTCTGATTCCTATCAAGATGAGAGCTGTCTGAACAGATTTCTCTCATCATTATTTGCTCGGAGATTTACTTGTGCTTGTAAATGGTGTTGATTGAGGGCAATTTGGCTTTTTAATTGCTGAACAGCTGCCACACTCACTGCTGATTGCCATTGTAGGCTCTTCTCAGTACATCACTCAAAGACCTCCTAAATGCCTCATTAAAATGTTACGCGAAATCTCATGAAACGCGAGGAGAAGGAACCGTTGCAGTGTTTTTTTGTTTTTTTTTTAGTGATTTGTGTTTTTATCATTGGAAAGGTCATTGTAATTATTGTCAATGTTAGCAAACGCAATGGAGAAAGAAGTGACTCAAGTAATGACTTTCTGAAAGTTGAATGAGGATCCCCATATTTGGGTAGTCTTAAGCATTGTAGCTTCTTAGAAAAAGATGAACTCCATATATGGTAATAATTTATTTTTTTTTTTATGCAGGTCTTGTGTCAGATTTTTCTTTTCCCCCCTGCATTTCAATGATGATTTGTGTAATTTTTGTGCAGCTTCACATTCAGTGTTATTTTCTTCTTTATACTGAAAGTTAAAACATGGTGAATTTACAGTATAATACTAAACCCACCTTCCAATACTACATAGGAGTAAGGAATTTGCCATTAGTCTTTTCCAGGCCTAGATAAATTCAGAGTATTAAAATCTTAAGTTTAATATTCCCCCTTCCCCCAACATTTTTTCTAGAAGGCAACATTTCTAAAACTTAGAGATGTACAGATCAAGCTTTTGCTGGTCAACACTGATTACTGGTCTTCTTTGAGGTCTGACCATTGGGTTTAATTTTTTATTCTAAGGCCTTTAACATATGAAACATAAAAAATGTACTACAAGTTCCTTGTACTTGCAGCACATGGATTAGACGGAAACATTTTCTGTTGAATCCAACAAAAAATGAAGGAATTGCAATTTTTTTCCTATTCATGCATCATAGCATATGTCTTTAATCTTTATCTGATTTTTAAGCTAAAAACAAATACAAAGTAGTACATGGAATTGATGCATGTGTGCAGGAAAGTAATTCAGGTTTTTTGGGATTTTGCTGGATATTTAAAAATCAGAGAAAACTAGTCTATTGGCTGACTGGTGCAAGTATGCTACAAATTTTGTGGTTTTTACATTAGTTGATATTTAAATGACACATTTTATCTTTAATTTTTAGTGTCACTCTTAAGCTACTTAAGTTTTTAAGTAACTTTGTAGGAATTTATAGATATTTAATACATGTTCAATAATCAAATAAGGGCTATTTTCTGCTTTCTTGGTGTCAAATAACTTTATATCAGTCAATATCAATAGAAATTGCTGAAACATACATATATTTTTAAGAGGTGAACCAATTATTCATCCAGAGATCGGATTTGGACAATTTTGGTTTTTTTGGATCTGCTCTGTTCAATAATTGGTGGGTCAAATATTGAAATATTTAATTTACTCTGTTTATACAAGTCTAAAAATGGTCAGAGAAAGGCTTGGAACTTATAATATTAACAGTCTATGTAATATTGGTCCTGATGTAGTGAAATAGCTTTTTACCATCCTGCCAGATCAGTATCCATTTGCATCCTCATTTTGTTTCATGACTCTAGTAACACACACCTATCTACTGCATTAACATTTCCCAGGTAAATATTTCCTTTAAATGTCTGGAATGTTATAAAAACTACAGATACACATCTAGAAACTTTTTGGAAAAACAGAAAATGTATAGGAACCTTGACACTAAGCTAAGTTCTACAGATCAGATTATATTCGTGAACAAGTTATAGATTTGTGTCTTTAATACATATTTACTCTTTTGAAATGCTCGAAAAATAAATTACACTTGAGAACATATAGAATTGAAACACAATCCTTGCACCCTGGTGGCTGCTTGGTGTTCACACCGAGTTTGTTTTATTGAAAAACTCAGCGTGAGCTGCATTAGCGTGTATCATTCAGAGCTTTTTCTTTTCTTTCTTTGTTTTGGTTTTTACAGCTCATAAGTAATCTCTGACATGCTGTGCAGAAAAAAAAAATCAGTACGTTATAACTGCAGCACTAACTTTTAGCTTTTTTTAACTGATGCTATGATACGGTGAGTGTCTGTGATTTGCCTTGAAAGGAGCCGAGTCTCCAAATGAGGAACAGCATGCTTTTAGCAAACACATACACCCACAATCTGTTGTTGACAAGAAGCTGTCTGGTCCCCATCACCCACAGCATCTCTAACCAAGGTTAGAGATGCTGTGGGTTAACTGCCCTGCTTGAAAATAGTAGGGTTGCGGTTATTATACGAGGTGGGGATGAGGTGCAGTTTCAGCTGGAAGCCTCTCCAATCTGCCTCTAAATAGCACGTCGCCATTGGTGATTAAGTCAACGTTGTTTCAGGTATGTCAGTGAAGAGAAATTTAAAATAATGTAGAAGCTTCATGTCAGGGCATTTACTTGTATGTAATCAATATGCAGCATCTTGCAATAGCATTCAAGGTCACATTTTGTCATATTACAACCACAAAATCCAATTTATTTCAGTGTGATTTTACGTGATAGTAGAACATGATTGTCATATTGGAGGAAATTGATTCACGGTTTTTCTATTAAGATAAATACAAATACATGCCACATTACGAAATGTACAGATGATGCCAAACTGACTGAAAGGAGAGCGTTTGTGAGCATCGGTTTTCAAGTTTTTCCACAGATTCTCAGGTTTAAATTAATTGTTGTGTGTTTTGAGAATTTGTCCTGGTAAACGGTGAACATCATTTGTTTCCCTGTGTTTAGCTCTTTACGTCTTCCCATACAATCTCAGCAACTTTTGTTTCCCTGCTGAGGTGATGCATCCAAACAGCATGATGCTGCCTCCTTCACCGTGAGGGTAGGGTTTACGCTGATGTGCAGCATTGGTATTTTTTTTCCTTTACACGAAACAGAACAGCTGTGTTTTGAACTGGAGGGAAATATTCATAGGAAATATTTAGAATACAAATGCACACTGTTCAAATTTTTATTTGAAATCCTGAAAACTATGCGTCGTTTCCTTCCCATTCCCCCAACTATAAGCCTCTTTGTGTTGGTCTACCGCATAAAATCTCAACCAGTTATATTATGTTTTGTGGCTCAAACATGACAAAATGTGGAAAAGTTTTAGAGGTATTAATACTTTAGCAAGGCACTAATTCCCCAACATAACAGACTCCCGTGTCACCGAGCTCTAAACTGATGAATTTGACGACACATTAGAGGAGGCGTTCTCTCTTTTCAAGTACCTTTAAGTTTCCTGAGTGCTCCCAGTCACTGTGATTTTTGTCATGTCCCCAGGAAAGTACACATAATTTGAATTCTAATGCAGCAAATCCTTTTATCTTGTCAAAATCCTCTTTGATTCAGTTTGCGAAAGCGTTGCTGTGATTTCAAAAAGAAAGATGTGAGAGATAAGATAGGGGGGGATGATCACCTTTAAAGGGCTGCTATTTGGATTGAACTCAGCCACTGCGCTGCCAGCGACAAGAGCTTCCATTGTGAACTCGATGTCCCGCACAGGCAGAGCGCGTTGCACTCTTACTGCTTCATGTTTTAATGAGTAACAATTGTTGGCCAATTTGCATGTAAAACAATGCAATTACAAACAAGCATCAAAAAGCTGTAAAAACTTCTAAAAAATGTAAATTACTCTCTATTATTAAGCGCAACAAAACCCGAGCTATCCCTGCAAGCCTGGGCCTCGAGGTTTAGGATGCTGGCTTCCATTATTTATGCTATTCACAAGCCAAACTTTTTATTTTTTATTTTTTGGTAGGGTGGTACAGTGGGGTGCTTTAATCTATTTTTGCTGTAAATTAATGAATTTTTAAAGAGGACTAGTCCTCGCTGAATAGGGCTGGGATGTGGGAATGTAGCTTGAGTTGCGGTGGCGCTGTGCTATAGCCTCCTTTAGTGTGTGCAAAGCGCGAGTTCACAAACAGCATCCCATCTCTGTCTCTCTTGGGACCTTTCGCTGGGGGAGTTTGCTGAATGTTGCACTCTTATGTATTATTTATGACAAAATATGCCTTTTTAACTCCGCCGTTGTCAGAATCTCAAATTCTGATAGCTTTTTTTTTTTTTCCCCCCATATTTTGGTTGCTGTAAGACTTGCAGGTCGCAAGTCTAACTCCTACCGCGGCGCATGTTTTTTTAGGTGTTGCGTTCTGTGTGGGCTTAGCGGGTAAATATTTAATTCTAGGGCTGGTGAGAGTCGGTTACTGATTGAATTCCTTAGATGCCAAATTTTTTAGCCTTATCTCAATAGGATTTTCTGTTACATCTGAAAGAACCGCGACATTGAATGTAGATGTTGATGGATGAACTTGGTTGACATCAGCCAGCTAATGAAAGTTTTCCAAAATATGAGCCTCTGTATTAATCATCTTTTTATTCCCTTTCAGAGACGGGTTAGCCTGACCAGTCTGTTGAAGGCTGCTGACTTTGAAGTAGTACCTTGCATTGATGCCTCTCCTGGTTTCGCGTATCAAATGATAATTGCTTAACCTAGCTCCATTTAGTGGCGCGCGAACAGTCACGCTGGGGGCAGCTGATTTGCCTTGATATCTCATAAATGAACCTTTTCAGGGTTATGTTTTGCCAAAGCAGAAAGTAATTAAGATGTTCAGTGTGGCTTTTTGGACCTTTTCCTCTCTCCTTTGAATGGCCCGCACTTCTAGACATGTCAGCGCTCAAAATGCCTACAGAGTTTCTTTGACACATTAGCCCTGCTCTTGCCAAAAAGAAGTCCTTTCCAGAAACCCCCTCTGCTCCGCGCGCTCCGGGTGGGTATTTTGTCATTTCTTCATTTTCCACTGAAAATATTTTGATGCCTCTTTCCTTTGGCTCCCCATCCCTCACCACCACCCTCCCCTTTCTCACCCATCCCCCGTCACTCCATTGAAAGTTTGCTATTAAAATGCAGAACTGTAAAGCCCCCTCTCTCAGTCTAAAAGCCTGCTAGCAGCAGGAGACTGTTGGCTGTTAGTGATGCATACAGCTGAGTGAGTGCATAACAGCTACAAAATCTAATGGGTGAATACATTCAATCACACACACACTCATCCTCGGCTCTTTTAAAGGGACAGTCATCAAAGCGCTATCCACAGCACACAGAGTGGTATATTATAACATTATTTCAGAGAAAAGGAAAGAACGATTTTTTTTTTTTGCTTTGAAATGCCTATATCCTCTTTTTTTATTATTAAAAAAAAACGATGTGTAATTTCTTCTATGAACTCCATCAAGTCAAGCTGGAAAAGTTTACTTCTTGTGTTTCTTTTAATTTAGTTGATCATAACCCTCTGAAATCATCATCTTTTACCATGATCTTAATTTCTACTTATTCCTATTTCTGTTGAACTAATAAAACTATTCACTCTGCTCATTTAAATGCATCAGTATAATTGCTACCAAGGCATCCTCCACTCAATATTTCTATGTATCACTTACATTTACGGTTAGGGGTTTCCTGAAATGTGAGGCTACAGTTAAATCAAGAAGATTTTTAGCTAATATATACTGAAGTTGATTGCTTGCATTATGTACAAAAGCACATATGCATTTGGTTTCTGTTCTTTATTAAAAGTGCAGTTTTTTAGATAACAAATCCCAAATTTGTGTCACACATTTGGGTCAGACTATGCAAAACTACCTTTTGCAGTCTACAGTCAAATAAAGTCTTTTCGAGCATGTCACTACTAGCTTTGTACATCTAGAGGTGAAAATCGTTGCCCCTTCCTGTTTGCAAAATTAGCTGAAGCTCAGTCACTTGGATGGAGTACATCTGCGAACAGCATTTTTCATTTTTTACCGCTTGATTTAGGCTCTAGGCTTTGACCGGGCCATTCTAAAACATAACTTAGGCTTGGGCTTAAACTTGTGCTTCAAAAGATGACAATGAAGTCACAATGTTATTGTTGAATTTTATGTTGATGATAAAATTCAACTAAAGTGTGCAATTCACTCACACTTTCCTCACTTTTCTTTTTCTATGACTCCAGCACTCTGGCATGAACTGTGGCGCAAGCATCTTGGCCACTAAGATTTGTTTCAGGTGTGGGCGTGAAAGGCAGTGAAACTGAAAGTTTTATTGCATTGCTCTTGAAATGTCACAGCCTACTAAATATTGCATCCAGGAAGTTTTTGTACATGCAGTATTACACATAGTGAAATTGCAGTTCAAACTGTGACTTGATGTATTGTGCAGCTTTAAGCTAAACCATTCCATCATACCTTTGGTTGTATGTTTAGGATTGTTGAAAGGCAACACCGTGGTCCAACTTCAGTTTTTATTTTTTGCTGTCTCTTAACAGGTTTTCTTCCAGGATTATCCTATATTTAGCTCCATCCATCTTCACTTCAACTCCAAACAGTTTCTTTGTTATTTGCTGTAGAAAAGCGTCCTAACAGCTGCCCCAGCTGTATTTAACTGTGATTTGTTCATGGTGCATTGTTTCCTGGCACACAGATAATTTTACATGCGGACTGAAAACTAAAGATGACTTCTTTAATCTTTCTTTCTTATTTTCTGCTCTTTGGTAAAGAACAAGTCTGTGGAATGGATAGCTAATCCTTGTGATGTCAACCAGTTCTTTCCTCTGAACTTTCTGCAGCTCCTCCAGGGAAACAAAGGCCCTTTTGGCTGCTTTACGGTCTTGCCTAGCCTCTTAGTTTAGATGGATGACCAAGTCATAGCAGATTTGCAAATGGGACATACCCTTTTCATTGTTCTTATGATAGATTGAGCTTAGAATATTGTTTTATTACCCAATGCTTCTTCTCTACAAACTTATTCTTGACCTGTCTGGTATGTTCCTTTCTCTCTAACACTCTCCAGGCCTTCACTGAACAACTTTATTTAAGCAGAGATTATTTACTATCAGATAAACTCAATTTATTAGTTTTTCGCCTTGGATTTTATTTAGGAGTATCAGAATTAAGAGCTCTGAAAACAAACACGTTACACTGTACAGATTTTTATTTGTAAATGTGCTACTTTGTGTTACTCTATCACATATAATCTCAAGGTATATTCAAGTCTTTGGTTGTGTGGAAACTTTTAAAGGGTATTTATTCTAACTTATGCACTGATGAACAGCTGCGAGCACTGTTTTGCTGGCTAACACCTTGTGAAGTCTTTGTGGTCTCTTTGTGCTCATGTGGATTTTCTTCAAGTACTCCAGCTTCCTTCCTCAATTCCAGTGAGGCTATTTGTTCGTTCTAGATTTTCATCAAGTGTGAGGGCATTTTAGCTCCTATGCTTTGCCCATCTGTGTTGCTTTGTTATTGAGGGCATACCCTTCCTCCCACCCATTGACTAGCCAGAGGTTACAAACCAAGAATTTCTCCTGAAAATCAGCTTCAGTGGTTAAATGAGTCAAGCGTTGGAATTAAGACAATTTGACTTGGGCGAAAACAAAAGCAATGAAAAAATTAGTTTACTTTCTTAGGATTGGTTTTAATGTGATGTGTGAGCAATACCCTAAGTTGTCAACTGCCGCACATATTTCATTAGTCATATGTCAAAACTAAATACAGTTGCTGCTGCACTTTGACATGTCTTCACTGCAGTGATCATGTTCCTGTAGAACCATGCTGATACAAAACCCGACTGATATCAGACGTAGAAGGTATAGCATCGAGGTTAGCTTAGCCACCGTGGGACCAGTTGTCGGAGTTGACAAAGTAATTGGTTGTGTCTACCCACCCAGCAGGGTCCCTGTACCCATAAGCAAAGTCATATCCCCTTTTCCTTCACTGGCCTATGCTATTACTCATCATCTCAACACCTCAACAGGCTAGCGGTGTGAAGCATCACAATGTGCGACCGCGTAGGCATCCCACGCTCCTCAACTTCTCAACAACAGCAGCAGCGGCAGCACAGCAGGTCGGGGCTTGTGGCAGGCTGATTTGCAGTTCGAGCCTCCTCGTAATGAGAGGAAAATAAGCACTTGTTGTACCGTGTCTTGTGTGTCACCACCCAAATCCCACCTACCCACCGACATTAGATCCTTAGGAAAAAAGAAAGGAAGGCACACTAATTAAGACGGCTTCTTGGGATTTGAAAAAAAAAATAAAAAAATGTTTGGATATACTTCTTGCATAGTGGAGAGGCCTGAAGGAGAACAATCCTTATTGGGTTGTTCTTGGTTTCTTTTTCAGTATAGTCCCTCTGCCTGACTTGTTTAGTGTTATGATTTCTGCTGCTACACATGTTTTTTTCTTTTTTTTTTTTCCTTCATGTAATTAAAGCAAGATACTTTTCAGATGCTGGGCATTTCCCCTCTTCTTCTTCATGTTGGTATATTAGGGCTCTCCATGGGGAAAGGTGGAAAGAAACCAATGTGTTTTATCTTTGTTGGCAGGCTTTTTGAAGCTCTCACACCTTTATCATTTACTGCATGAATAGAGGATGCGTGGGCCATTGGGCTCTTTGTTGTTGAAGGACACATGAAGGTTAGTGCATAGGATTGGGATGAAAGTTTAAATGTTTTTTTCATTTTATTATTTTGTGATTTAGATGTTAATTCCATGCCAAGACTATTACCTCTTTATTGGCCTTAAATTATTAGATATTTTTTTACTTGTTTACTCACTTAATGTACACTGTTAAATGAACTATTGAGGTTTAAGCAATAAATTTGGCTTAACAGTGCTTAGTTGTTTAACTTGAGTAGATTTTAGCTTGAATTTCAAAATACAAATTTGTGAAATTTGTTACATTGCTAATAAGTCTGTTTTAGTTGGATGAAGTTAATTTTTAAAATAAACTAGGGTTCAGTTAAATTGTAACTGTTCTGTGTTATACTAACTTCGACTTTAGACATAATGCTCAATAGTTATACATTTTTATTTCATCAATCAATCTAAAGTACAAAACATGTGCACAATCAACAGGTCAGACATCTATTTAATGACATGTAGGCCTACTATGTGCAAATGGAATCCATGTTGCCAACTTAGTCACTTTGTTGCTACATGTAGTGATTGTTTTTCAGAGTCACTCTAGTGACTCTTAAAATTTTTTGGGTGTTTCTAGAAATATTTTGAGGCTCCAAAATTAAAACAAGCAGCTTTATTCTTCTAAACCGGCAGTGGATGTTTCCATGCCCCCTTCACCGACGGGCCTGAAGTGAATGAATTTCACATGCAATACAGATTTTTATGTGATCTCTTATTGGTAGTGTTGTTATACATTGGAACACGGACAAAAGTTAGAAATATTGTGGTCAAAACTTTTTATGTTTTACTGTGACTAACAATTAGGACAAAAATACAGGCCATAAAAAATAATTAAACAATGAGATAAAACAAATCATATAAAGTAAAATATGAATGCAAGTCTGTTCTAAGCCCTGATAAAGCTTAAGGTTGGCATTGTGACATCACAGAAAACAAGATGCAACAGAAGAAAGTTCACTTGTTTGTGTAAACATACTTAGGGTACTTTTTACTAAGTCTTTTCGTATATCCTATTTCAATACTCCTTTCTCCCACAACATTAATTGCAGTTCAATGCACTTAGCCAATTATCCAATTAGGTAATAACATTATTTACTGACTTCCAGCAACTTTTAAGGCAGCTAAAAGGTTATTTTACTTTGTGAGTTGGCAATAATGGCAGTATCCTATCACTTAACAAGCATCTTTAATGTTGCTTTCATAAAATCGAAGAGCTTGTCTTTCAAAAAGTAAAAGCATACATTTTTCAACGTAATGACTTAACTTCCTTTATTACTTTTATATAGTTCTGCTCTCTCTCAAAACTACTTAAAAAATCTTGCTTACAGAATCGCTAACCCTCATTAGCATGTTTTGGTGCTCAGATTTATGTCCTCTTACACAAATATGTTCTTCTGCTTGAACCCTGCACTTCATCGTTTTCTCTGCTTGCAGATTTCCTTTGCTCTCTCTTGAAGTAAAATGGAAATTCTTCCTGGTAACAGTTACAGTCAAAGAACGAGGGTTTGATTTTTTTTAACATCGCTGTCTTCCTTTTGGTGTGCCTGTAGTGCTCATAAGAGTTCACTGCAGAGGTATTTCTGAGGAGAGAGAGCAGAGCTGAAAGTACAGCTTTTTCCCTGAGAGTTTGAGCGAGTGGAGCAGGATTTAAACGGGAGCAGAGGATATCTGTACAAGAAGCATATCTGTAAGCAAGAGTTACTTTTTTTGAGTGAGAGAAGACTTTGAGGGTAAGAACATTATAATATGTAAGAAAATAAATCTTGCTCTTGCATATAAAATGTATGCCTATTGTTGCGGCAAAATTTGATACAAAATTCCTGCTCAAAGAAATTTTCCCAACAACAGGACTCTTGACAATTCTTATTTCTTACCAAAATTGCTGTATTTGTTAATATTAAAACATTTCAAAATATAGTTTTAATGTTCTCTGCTGGACACAATAAATGAGGAAATGGCTGAATCAACTAAAACCTTCAGTTAAAATCTAATCAGGAAGTTTAGGTAGGATTCGTTACCAAAAAGACTGTGCAAAAGTTGCTTCATGTTCCATTATTGAACATGAAACAACTTGTTTCATTTACAAATTTGTAAGTTTAAGAATTCATATATTAGACTTAATTTTGATTGAATTAAATTGGAATTGCTAAACATGCTGTGAAATTATTTTTTACAGCATTAGATGCTGTTGTTCGATTGTTACCAACAAAAGTGGTTTATATTAGTTAAATCAAAGCATTTCCTCTGAAGACTAACTTGGCATTTTCAGTCCAACCAAGGTAAACTACAGTACAAAACAATCACACATGGACAATATTACTTTCTTTCTTTAGCTATGACTCATGGCAAAATTATTTGCAAAACCCTTAATAAGGGTTGTTGCTAAGTTTGACCCAGGAAATATTTTGGGGGTGAGTGTTCTGCTTAAAGCTACAATAATAAGAGGCTGAGGGTTATTTAGCATATGTTTTTATTGCTTGCGTCTGTCTGACAGGGATCTGAGACACTGAGTGGGACAGAGAGGTGGGCACGGACTTGTTGGGAGAGAGAGGCACGTCAAGCAAGAAAATGAAAATGTGTATGTGTGTGAGAGAGAGACAGAGAGAGAGGGAGATGTGTGTTGGTGGGTTAGACAGAGGAAAGGGGACGAGCCTTTCAGCTCCTCCGGAGGGTTGGAATTCCTCCTGAGCTGCCCCCCACTCCTCCATCCCCCTTTGGCAGACACTTGTGAAAACAATTCCCCAGCTTTTAGTCACTGTGCAGATCCAATTGCTGTTTCCACCTTGGATGGAATGGACTTTAAGCCAATCCAGACAGACACGACATAGAGGGGAAGAGAGAGAGGAGGTTTTAATCAGGTTGGACAGATGCCGAGGCCAGTTGAACGATTGTGCGATATTAATATCTTATGAGGGCCGTCTGGCAGCGCAAGCTCACCATCTTGTGTGGTTTTGTGTTTGTACATTGCAGCCGCAGCAGCATCAGCCGCCGTCACGGTCGCCAGATGAAGATTTTGTGAACATGCACAAGGGGAGGACTTTACCTTTCACAGCGCTGACTTCCCCAGATGCTTTGGCCAAAAGAAAGATGGAAGGAAATGGGAAGAGTAAGACACTTATCTCATTCCAAGCCCCCAAACTACTGTCCTACTTAATGTATAATTAATGGAAACAATATGATAAACAGTTTTTAATATCCCTCTCTCACATATTTATGTGCGGTGCTAAAGGCAAAGTGATGAAAGTGCCAAAATATTTTGTTTTCTGTTATACAAAGCTAGACCGAATGTAGAAAAATAATGTACAAGTTGACATCCATGTGTCTCTGCCAAGTCTGCTTTCTGCTCCAGCTAAGGAAGATGAATAGGCATAGTAAATAAACCTCCTGTTCTTCCCTAGGCTTGAGCCAAGACTGCAGCACGGAACCCATTCAGTGAGCCAGCAGAAGACCCCTCCGTACGCCACGTCACTGAAGCCCCTCTGCTTCTTTTTTTTGACCCTCCGGAGCATCGCGCACCATGACCTCTGAGCTGGAGAGCAGCCTCACGTCCATGGACTGGCTTCCTCAGCTCGGCATGAGGGCAGCCATCCAGAAGGCAGACATGGGACACCACCACAGTCACCTTGGGCATCACCACCATCACCACCACCACATGCACCATCACGGGCACAGCCTGGGGAAGAAGATTGTGCATCTGGATCCAGGAACCACACTGGACCAAGAGGAAGCGGCACAGCACAGAGACGGCAAGCCCCCCTACAGCTACGCCAGCCTCATCACCTTCGCCATCAACGGCTCTCCGCGGAAACGGATGACGCTCAGTGAGATCTACCAGTGGATCTGCGACAACTTTCCTTACTACAGGGAGGCGGGCAGCGGCTGGAAGGTAAGAGAGGATAAAACAGGCAACTCCACATTTAGAGTTTTTTTTTGTTTGAGTATAAGATACTAATATAGCAACCATAACGCTAATCATCAACTCCTATGAAGGCAATCATCCGAGTCATCTGAATATTGCTGAGTGGTACTTTTCAGGATGTGCTGAACTTTGAATTATAGTTTTGCTTCACAATATTGTTTATGAAAGTTTGCAATGCCCTGCTGATGTTGTGTAGCTCTGAGTTTTCTAATATCTGTGTAGGTTATGCTGCAATGAGTCTTGAGCTGTTTGGTCTCTCTCTCTCTTTTGCTCTCACCTTCTCTTTCTCTCTGTCTCTTTTCAGTGTTTTTGAAAAAAATAAGGGCCTTTATAGTCTGTGGCACTCCAGTCTACAACTCTTATACCAGTAGGAGGCACTAATGTCAATATTGCCCCATTGAAAAGCAGTTGTCCTTCTCACTTGCAGCACTACTGAAAATATGAAAATACTGAGCATTGCTAAAGTAGTACTCAGCTTAGGTTCTACCAAAAGAGTTCTTCTACTTGTTCTTTCTTGCATTGTTTACCTTTTCCATCTTAAAAAAACACAATATAAAGCTACATTCTTGGGGTTCTTAGTGAAAGTGTTGGTAAGCATGTTTTTTAAAGTTGGCCAGTATGTCATAGTTTCCAACAATCTCATGATATTCAGTTCAGATGTAGGGAAACTGCGTTTTAAAGGATCTCTATTTTGCATATTATATGTGACTATTCTTTCTTCTTTCTCTGGTTTTCTCTCATGTGGTTGTGCCTATTCGGCACGTTTTACACTTCCAGTAATACCTTTGAAATGTGGCTGTGGAGTGTATTTGGTGTATTATTCTATGACTGATTGCTCCTAAAGTTTCAGTCTGGACAGTTGTATTTTTGTTTTCTTCTTCACACTTTTGGTGATGGTCTAATCACGAGCTAACCTAACTAAATATTGCTTTGATCTTGGCATCCACTGTCTTTCTCCATAGAGGCAGTACTTACAGCTTGTGGTTTTCATCTCATTGCCAACTCTAAGATCACTGTTAGTGTTATGTATGTGACCCTATGGTCCTCTTTGATGTTCTCAGCAGGAAAACCTTGCAGCCCTTCACAGCATTCCTGCAGTTCTTAACAGCCATAGAAGAACAATGTCAATTTCTGCAGCTTGAAAGTCTAAAACGTTCCCAAAAACATTGTAAACTAAGGCTGTTTGCTTAAGACGTGTTTCACATTTCTCTCAAACGTTGATGTTTTATATACCATAAATATGAAATATAATATGAGTTGAATTATTTTAATCCCACTTTAACATTTTCCGTTTTTTATTGGCTAACATTTAAGCATGTCTGACTCAACAAGAGGAATTAATATTGGCTACCGTTTGCATCATATCCTATGAAACTCATACTGATGGTGCTCGGAGTGCCATGCACCGACTGATCCCGTTGTTGCCTTAAACAGCACAGAAACCTTTTAGTGAACTGAGAATGATTGACAGGTGCATTTTGTCTCATTCAGGGGACATTATTAAATCCTTATGCAAATGTGGCAATGCAAATCCTGGCTAATACGAGCAGAAAGGTGCCGCTGTTATTGGAGACAAATGAATAGATTCCTGTGGTTGTGTCTTGGGGATTCTGTGGCTTATTAGTGAAGAAGGGGATGGATATAGTCCTTCGACTGATGCACTGAAAAGGCTGTCTGCAAACTATGAACCAATTCATCTCTCTGAGAGTGGGAACGTTTTTCCTCTTCTCTCATTATTTCTCTTCCCTTTCACTTTCCATCTTCATCTCCTGAGCACTTGCACTCCACCAAACCACCTCCCCGCCTCCTCTCTCAGCCCTCCCCGTCAGTCACTCCTCTCGTCTCTTCTTCTCTTTTGTTTTCACAAACTCGTGTTTGTTCCCTGTCTGTAATCGTGAACGCACCGTTCCCTGAACATAGACGCATGCCAAAAACGGAGACAAAAAGGTTATGATCCAAGCCTGGGCTTTTGCTGGCAGAGTTCCTTCACCTGCAGATAGATTCAATCAATTAGTTTTTCTTTTTGTCTCCAGAGAGGTGATAAAGGTTACCAAGACAATTTTTGGCTTTTTCTTACCGTTGCTCATGAATGCATTCTGCTGTTGGTTGTACTGGAGCGCCAGGATATTATTGTACCCCATAATTACACCATGATATGCATTGATTGTGTATGTGTGTGACTGAATCCTGTTAAGATCATTAACACACTACACTGGTGGCACTGAGATATTCTTCTTGGTCTGGCATTGCAGAGCTATGCCGCTTTTTAATAAGCCTGGTACAATACCTACAATCTATTGAATAAATCAGAAAAGCAGCAGGGCAAACATTTTGACTTTTTTTTTTTCTTTTTACCAAGATAGGTTCTAATAAATAATTAAAAAGTTTGGCATTCATCTGTGAAAAGCAAATCTTTGGCTTGTCCTTGAACCTGTCTTTTAGAAACTTCCAGTGCCTTAGATATTTGTCAAACTTTCTCATGTTAAAGCCACACATTTTAATGCAGCTAATTTGCATTTCATGGGAAAAGAAAACGACACATGGCTTTCAATTTTTTATTCTCAAACAAAAATCTGAAAGGTGTGGCATGCATTTCCTTTGCTATAGTAAAAGGTGGCTGAATAAAGTCGAGTAAAACCAGTTGTTGTTAGAATTTACTCAGTTAATGAATACTAGAAGCACAAGATGTTGCTTCGGTCAGACAAGGTTAAAATTGAACTGTTGGGCCTGCAAACAAACTAGGTGTGTCAGAAAACTAACACTGCACATCATCCGGAAGACTCTATCCCCACTGTAAAACACAGTGATGACAGCATCATGCTGAGGGATGCTTTTCTTTGGCAGGGAAAGAGTTGATAGAAAGATGGATGGAGCTAAAAAGGGTGTGGAGATTCACTCACTACAGCTAGACCTGCAAAACAACGGTACAGACCAAAGTGTTTTTGTGCATCAGAATGACTTAGTGAAAGTCCAGACCCAAATTTATCTGTGAATCTGATCAGATCAATATTTATAGAAATTGTTGAGATCCACAAATCATTTTTCTTCCACTTTCCATTCATGCAATTCTGTGTTGGTCTATCCCATAAACCAGGTGTCTCAAACTCATCTTCATTTTGGGCCATATCAAAAATCTGAATGTTCTTAAAAGGGCCAGTTGTCCCAGAATGTATTGATAAAAAACCCATTAAATTGCTAAAATATCAATAAACAGCTGTTTCAGTATTCAATAAGGGTTTCTTAAAATTAAATAATACTGAACATTTTTTCACACTGATCAGTCCATCCAGGTTTCTGTGATTGTTCTTGTGGGGTACTTTGCGATCAAATTAGCTGATTTTTCTAATTTAGAAATATTTAGAAATAATTTTTACGATATTTGTGCTAATGTGTGATGTTAAATGTGACTTTTCATTATTTGCTGTGTCAATCACAGACTAGAACTTGACATCAAGGCAGCAGTCACTTAAACCCAATGTTTTTTGCCCAATTTTGAGAGAAAAAGGTCAGTAAAATCTGAAAAGTGTGGGGATCTGCTGATTTTGTGTGAATTCTTTTGTGTGAATTTTGCACATTTGTGAAAAACTGGAGGGAGTTCTTGATGTAATTTGGAGTCTAGAGGGTCCACATAACATTTGGCCCCTAGCCCTTGAGTTTGACACATGTGACATAAACCCACTTAGATTAGACATTGTAACCAAACCTAATGTAAACAAACTGAATGAGTATGAATAGCTTCTGAAGCTTCTCTTAATAGATCAAAGTACATTATATTGAGTGAGATTAATGCATTAGTTTGTACAGAAAGGCTTTAGACCATTGCTTTCTGGGTGACCTAACCCATCAGAGCAGGGCTTGTTTCGTATCAGCTGTCACAGGGAACGTTACATAAGCCCAGCTCATTCCGGTTAAGGTGATTGCAGTCTGCTGCGCACAGCGGGATCCAGACTCAAAGATTGTCTTATTGACAGATTCTACAGATATTGTTGGTTGACATATCCACCTGTGTGAAGTGCACACTCTTAAGATGGATGTTTTTTTGTTTTTTTTTCTTCTTCTGAATTTAGACTTGAGGCAAACTCTCATTCTTTCAGGAAACACTTTGCATATATGATGCGTCCGGATTGTTTTGTCTCCTTTCTCCTGCCGCCGCGCGTGCACGTACGCTCACACACGAACCGGTGGACCCAGAGAGAGACTCCCGCTCAGGTAGGCAGAGTACGTGTGCAGTCTGCAGATTACACGCAGGGAGCTCGGCAGGAGATGAGATGGGAGGAGGAAGAGAGGGGTGTGTGTGTGTGTGTATGGGGGGTGAGGAGGATGCTGTTAGAGAGCAACGAAGAGGTTTACTACCCAGCACACGCACTCCGTCTGCTCTGTATGATAATGTGAGAGTGCAGGAATGGCAGAGTTTAAACCAGGACAACATGCATGCACCAACTCCACCACATGAACGCATACAACTGCCGTATTGAATGGGTTGCATTTCCCCACACGGTCTCACTTTCAGATGTATTAAAAGTGAAAGCAGATATCTTTCTCTTGTACTCGTTCAGCCTCTCAAGGTCACGAGAGTTTTGGGTTCTTTGGCAAGAGAAAATGAATATGGAGAGAACTCTTTTTATGTGAGAAGTATTGACGAGAAGCTTCAGCTTGAGCGTGCATGCATAAACGATTTGTTTTGGAGATTTGTTGTTGAATCTTCTTAAAACATCTAGCATTACAAGCAGTTTTATTTTCAGTTTTTTTTCTTCAATGTTTTCCTTAAAGCATGGGAGTAAGCTGGAAGAGGGCTATGACTGGAAACAGCGTTGCATCAGAATGCGTCATACTGGTGTTATTTAGTATCTCTGGAACGTCTTTATCTCCCCTATGTTATCTCTACCAGCCTCACTCTCACTCCCTGCTTTTGTGCTCGCACATGTCCTGCTCCCCCCCGCCCCTCTCCCCCGCTCCCTCTTTTAAAAAAACCAAAACATCCCTATCTGGTCCACGTGTCGGTCCACTCTCGAGGCCACCTTGACCACAGCTTATAATGAGCACACAGTGGGAAACCAACGTTCACTGCAGGTTTCCCGCTTTCTGTCTTTGTCCTTTTGCCGCCAGCTTGTAGGGATGAGGCATCTGAAAATAAAATAATGTCTTGCAATTTAGATTTTGTTTTATTCCATGATAAATAAGTGAAGAGTATTACTTCAACATTTTATTGACTATTTTATGTCAAACTCTAAGTTTTGAAGTTTACATTATTTATCTTGTATTTTTTTAAAGGATTTTCAATATAATTTAACTTCCTTTATCAACAGGACCCTTTTCTGTCCTCACCGTGTCACCAGATTTCAGAAGGTAGATGTTTTGGCCTAGATTTCAAACTGTTGGCTATCAGTCTGTGTTAGGTGTATGGCTGATTGAAAGCATGCATGTTTTTACATATCTAAGAAACAGGAAATTATTATTTTCTGGGATTTTTATGCAGTTTGAGCTGCCTGTCAGAGTTGATCGGTCACATTTGTTTTAGTTCAATAACAGACTAAAAGTTTATTCTAAACATTTACCTTTAATCTCCATTTAGAAAGCTGATCGTGGTGTTCAGTTTACGGCAAAGTTTCCTCTAGAAATGGAATGAAAGATCAAGAAGAGGGAGATTGATAGATAATGTGGAGTTTAAAACAACAAATGACTAAGTGGTGTCAGTCTTTTACAGCAAATAAAGGAAAACTATAAAGAGATTAAAACTCTTTCAGAGGTATTTTCATGACTATCAATATTTGCATTAAGAATAAAGTCCTAATTGGGAAACTGGAAAATGTATTGCCCTTCTGTGATTTGGGGCTGCCTGTTTTAAAGTGGTTGGTGGGAAACATGACAGCAGAAGTCCTTCATGATTTCCACCTGAGGCCGTGGTTAGCTTTCTAAATGGTCAACTTTCTAAATGACGAATTGCTTTTTCTACCCGGATCTTTAAATATTAATATGTCAGGAACAATAATTTATAGCCTGGGTTGTTTACTTGAACTGATAAGATGCTCACAGATAATAACGAACGAGTGATTCATCAAAGCATGTGAAAAGATTTCTCAAACTGCCCGCTGTAATGGTGGTGTGTATGAAACATTTAAAATTAATTTAAAAATAAAAAATGCATTTCTCAATTAAAACTGATCATAATACAAACTCTGGATGCATGTAAGCATGCATTACTTTAGAAAACTAAGATACATATTTATTTATTTAGCAGATTAAGGCAGCTAAAGTGGTTGACAATAAAAGTTAGCCGTGTTTAACAAAAAGATAAATTGGATAGTTGTGGATTTTCCGTTTATCCTGTCCTTCCTGATATGCAATGTCTCTTCTGTAATTTCCTTTCCGCTGTGTCGTATTGTGTTGTTATACAGGATGACAGGAAAATGAGGCAGTAATATGGGCCCAGTTCACTGCCAGACTGTTTCTGTTGGGTTGTGCTTAAAAGCAAGAGGAAGAAAAGCTCTTGAAGTCTGCAGTGCAGGTGCTATTCACATAGTTTTAAAAAAGGGAGTTCTTCAATTACTCCACTTTATTCTTTTCTAAATCAGATTAAATTCTGACCACAGATTATTTTGGGTTTATGTTATGATGCATTTTTCAGATAATCAACTGAGTTGAATAATTAAGCCTGTGCTGTTAATCTGGAAGCTTAAAAAGACATTGAGATGTTTAAATTGTAATTTCTATATGTGGGTATGACGATGGCTGCAAAAGACTGGAACCTTATTTCAATATTCTACAAGTAGGCTAAGAAGGAGCTAAGAGTGCCACTCCTTCTGTTCCATTTTGAATTGTCTTCTTTTGTGCTTCCTATCGTTTTAGTCCTTTCCTTTTTTCCTTCATTTAGTCTTTTCTTCAATTCTTCTATCTCTCTTTGCCTGTTTTGTTGTGGTGTCATTGTTTCTGTCCTCCCTTGTTTTATTTCTATTTCCTTTTTTCTATCCTTCATTCACTGATTCCTTTCCTTCTTCCTTCCCACTTCCCTTATGTGCTACCCCTCTTTCTTGTTCTCAACTGTTCTGTCCTTCATTTCATTTTATTAATTTGATGCTTCCTTCATTCTTTCATTTGTTCTCTCCGTCGATTCTTTCCTTACTTACATCCATCTTACTTCCTTCCATTCCTTTTCTTATTGTGCCCTCCTTCCTTGTTTCACTTCTCCCTTCCTTTCTTTTGGTTTCCTTCTATCCAGGTGTCCTTTCTTGCAACTTGCTTGCTTACCACTAGTCCTCCTATTTACTTCACTTTACCCTTTCTTCATCCCTTCCTTTCTATTGTCCACATGTTGCATCCCGTCTTCCTTCTTACTGCTGCATGTGAGCTTCCTTCCTTGTTTCCCCTTGTGAGTCCTTCATCCTTTGTGTCCTCCTTTCTTGTATTAGCCTGCTGTTAAGATAAATTTATAGTGAAATTTACTACTTCATCTCTATGAAGGAATATTTAGGAAATTTAGACCAAAATTATATGTGAACCATGTACACACCACATACAAAACAGTCCAGACTTGTGCAGTCGCTGCTGAAAGAGGCTGCCTGAAACCCCGAGGCTTCAGGCAGCCTCTCATGCAGCCAACCTAATTGTGTGCAAATTAGCAAAGCCTGATATGAGGCTGTGAAGGGCAGCCATGCCACAGAGGCCTTTGCCCTTTGGCTGACCACCGCGTATCACAGACAATCACCTGATATGAATCATTACTAGGCAATTTATTCAGGGTCACCACTCTTACTGCTGCATGTGAGCTCTACAGCTGAGAGCCTCGACAGTCAGCACTCAGCGTCAGCGCATGCTTCATTTCCATCACCTGTTTTGATCATTTTGGTTTAATACAAAGGTGCGTAAGGCCATACCTATGCATATCTGTCCACATATGGAAGAGAATATCTTAATATTAGAGGTGGAGTGAAATATGAGACGACACGATGGACAATACTGGGTTCACAATGAGATTTTAGGAATCACTTTTCGAAAAACCAAGAAACTCCATTTTATTGTTTCCACATATAAAATAGAGCTTTCACAAAGTATCTTGATTTAAAAAAAACCAACAAAAAACAACAACAACAACAAAACTGTAATTGACTGAAGTGTACAACACTCCAATGTGTGACATCTCTAAAAGGCTTCCTGATATTTTTTTTAAAAAAGCAATAAGCATTGGTTATTCGCGCTGCTGGATTGTAACCAGGTTGCAAACTTCACCTTAAAATGTGAAAAGAAGAAATGGGAGCACGAGGCAAAAGACATAATAAGCAGTTTATTGAAACGGACATTTAAATTGAAACATCAACTCATTAGTTAAAACAAAAACTTTAAACAGAACTAAAGGTATCAAAAAAGTACTAGTATGGTTTAGGCCCAATGATCAATTCAGAAGTCATTTCAGGCATTCTTGACACGAGTGTTGCAGTCATTGCTCGATGTGTTGAAGATGGCTTCATAAAGGACATCCACGGTCTGGATCTGGCATCTGCTTTTGTAAAAGTATCTTTCCGTCTACTCTCAAATGTTTTGTTTCTAATGTGATGAAGGGAAATTTTAAGTCTGAGAAAAATGTGTATTGATGGTTTCCATTGTTACTGAAGGGGTAAGAGGATCATTACCCTACGCAGTCATTACTGAGTCTTTCGTCTGAAGCGGTGACAAAGTTCATCTTACAAAGGACTTCTTCCAGGGGAACCAAAGTCCGTGTATTGGAAAATCCTCCATGTTCCCCTGATCTAAATCTTTTAACGTTTACCTATGGTTATTAGAGCTGCTGTCATTATCAGTAAGAGTCTTAATTTGGGTCAATGATCGGTCTGTGTCTTCACGGACACACAGTTGGATGCTCTGGCTGAGCACAGTTGAAATTTAGTGGCTTATGAACTTGGCTTTTGTGTCTTGACCCCCTGAGGACCCTTTCCAATTTTACAGTTAGTCTTACATGAGCAGAGCTAGAGTGCTGTGAGAGGTTTTGCTTGTGCAGCTCAACAGTCCTGCCAAAGACAGAAAACGTTTGGACGTTTTGATCAGCGGGTCAAGCTAGTGTGAATGCTGCCCTGTGCATGGATTTGGACTTTTAAGGCTAATGTTCTTCAAGCTTTGATTAGCTGATTAACTACTTGTTGGGGAGTTCATTTGTACAAAGTAAAATCTATTTTACATTTAAAAATATATCAACACACAGGAGTCAGAAGTTTTGAAGGTTGGCAAATTCAGTACGCTTCCCGCTCTTTCTGCCATACGTGTATAAATAAACAATATTTCAAATATAATGTCGTTTTGAACTCCAGTGTTCAGAAACATTCCTCAGTCAGTGGTTTGCTTGACAATAGATGAATAGTCTCTGATAAACCTGCTAACTTTCTCTCAGCAGCAAAATTGCCTTAGATGATTACAAAGGTCACAGACATTGGAAAACATATAGAGAACCCTTCTCTGTCACACCGCTTAGGTTCAGTGATAAACTCACCAGATGTTACCATTTAAATATGATAATACAAGAACGCAAGCCTAACATTGTCCTGTGAGTAAACCTCAAATGACATGCATGCGGTCTGCTTCATAATAAGCAGAGGGAGCTCTCCGTTTGAAGCAGTCACTGGTCTATATCAGACTACTCTCTTCCGTCCCTTCAGTAGATGTGCCTCTGCTTCTTCTACTGCTGCCTGCACGTCCTCCATTGTTAAGCAACTGTCTAGACCAATGATGTGATCGACTGGTGAAGTAATGCAAAGCTCAGATGTTTTTATTAATTGCGTGGGTGTCCATTGTCTCCATTGTGTCTCACGGTTGCACTCGAACACCAAAACCGAAGTTGTTTAACAATTGGAAAACTATCCATAGCATGAGAAGTTGCTGTCTTAAACAAAAAAGCACAGGATAATTCTTCAAAAAACTCATCCCTCGTGTTTTAAAGGTGACTGCAACTTATCTGTTGTTTTCCCTGTCGAAATGTGAGATCAATGACATTTTCTTTTCCATTAATAAGTATGGCTGCCATATTACTTTGTGTGGAATCAATTTTTTTCCAAAATTGATTTCAGGTTTTCATAGATGGAGTTTTTTAGTAGGACAGACATAGCCAGCGATATTTGTGTTTGGTGATTTTTGGAGATTTTTCTTCACTATTCTCCTCTGGAGGCTCTTTGACAAGACAAGCTGGGATCCTCATTAAGCTCATGTCCCTGTTTTAATTATTTTGAACTGACTGTAGATTTACATCTTTGCATGTCCATTTATAGTAACAATAACAAAAAAACCCACAACCTAATTATTGCAAAACCAGTATTGAGGCAAGCAAGTCGGTAACCATTTAGATGTAAAAAGGAACAATTAACTTTTGTAGGGAAACAGTAGGCAAGGGTTTCTGTTTATAATGAAATTTGCACTTTGGATTTGGCTGTACAAGTTGTTGGAAACCGAGTGTCCTGAAGTCATAGGAATCTCTTTCAACCAAAAAGTAAAATTAAATGTAATGTTATTTTTTTTGCGTTTTTAGTGATGTCAAAACATCTTAGATGATTAGAAGTATCCAGTAGGGCAGGTTACCATGGTGATTGACTAGTTTCTAGTGGATTTGTGCTGGCTTCAAGATATGTCTTAAAAAAAAAAGAGCAGTTCTTCCAGACATAAAAATTCTAAACTACAATAAACTCTCATTTAGTTAAATCTTTCTTAATTCAGCCACAGGTTTGATAATGCTTGACAGACTTTGTGTGTAAAAAAAAAAAAAAAAGGGTCATATTTATTAGAAACTGAAGGAGGAATGTGAAACTATTCCACAGTTTTTCTCTTTTAAGTCAGTATTCAGAAAAGCCACTGGAATCACCACATTGACATTTAACATAAACGGATGGGCCTTTGCATTTAATTTAACTGCTCTTTATGTGGACTTTCAGCCTTAGAGAAATTTTCAGTCTCTTTCTGCTCACACATACTTATACGTTTAAGCCCAATGTTATTCATTCCCCTGGCAGATTTAAATTTAAAGGAATCTTCTGCTCTGACCAACATGATTGAAAAGGCTATAGATGTGTTTCAAATATGATCCAGGGAAGAAGTTACTTCTCAGTGAAAGGTTGCTTTGCAAAATCTCATCTGAGCAGAGAAGACAACTTCTGGTGTGTTTTTTTTGGAGGTCAGATAATATGAAGAAAAAAGGTTTGGGCACAATGATGAAACATTCAACCCAAAGAACATCGTCAGCTTGGTGGTGGGAGCAAGCTGACAGGCAGCTTCATCAAAGTAAACAAGAAGACAAAAAATCTGTCAGGGGTATGAGTAATTTTGAACTTAACTGTATGTACACTATATACATAAAAACGCAGCGTATATCGATGCAGCTATTAATTATGCTTGTGTGAGAATCCACGGTAGGAGCTTTTAATTATGTACTAATCACTAGAACCAGTGTCGGTATTAAATTCTTAATTAAAAGCGAGGAATTTCTCTCGCTATCTCCTCGAGCGTTTGGCACGCGCCCAGCGCTGTGTTCCGCTCTCCAACCAGCCAGGCCCACAGCACTCTCCATATGGCTAATAACAGGCTTAAGGCTGGTTTCCCTAGCACTGTGGAATGCAACAATTATGCCTCAGAATGAGCTTATTTTGCTTGTTATAGGCTTTACATCCTGCCTGACATGAGTCTGTCATTTGTCAGACCCCAACTAACATCGGAACGTCTCATAAAACGTTTCAGCGGAGAGAAGATGTTTATCTGGTTCAGCAAAACAAGCCCTCTCGAGTGAATGGAGATCTGTGCTGTAAAACATTTATGGTGCTCCTTATAGAAGAACAAAATGGTCTTGGGGTTTATTTTAGGTTATTGTTTTTACATTCTGATAGTTTTTTGTTGTTGTTATTGTTGTTGTTGTTGTCGTCAAACAATTGAGGTTCTATACCCAAAAAGATGTTTGAAAAGTGAGACATGCAAACAGAAACTCTTGTGCTGGTTGAGCTGCCTTTAAATTGATGACGACAAGCTGATCTCTTATTGGCTTTATTGACATTTTAATCACAGAGGACGTGACAGGTGGGAAGGAGACTTTAATCAGGCGTCTTAACATCACATTTACTTGGTACTCGACTGTGTCTGAACAGACTGACATACAGCCTAGTGGGTCGTTATTCATTCCTTTATATCTTGACAGTCTTTCCAAAGTGTTTTGTGGACTTTGTGGGCATTTTGTGTTGGTTTTTAGTATTTTTTGTTGGTTTCTAGATGCACAGATCAGACAGAGCATTGAGGGCTAATTTTTGATCTCTGGTTTCTATAAAGCTTTTACCTACATCTAATGCTTATAGCTAATTCCGATTTATTTTTAGGGCCTAAACATATTTTTGCTGCTTCTTTTTTGTCGGTCATTATTAATGTTTGGAACAAAGGTGCAGGAGTCATAGACTCTGAAACAGGGTTTTACTCATTTAAAACAAATATCACAGTTCAGATTTTTTTATTTTTTATTTTTTACTATAAAAATCAGTGTCTTGTGTGTGCATCAGTGTTAACGTGCAGACACTGAGCTTAATTCTGAATTCTCTAAAAGGCTGTGAACATTTCAGGATTCAACATGTTCCATCACAGAAATCAGAAGTCTTAAAAAAATAAATATTCAGCCTTGCTGATATCAGTCAGCTCCAGGTCACTTTATTCCCTCACCAGTTGGACAAAATCTCCCCAAGTTGGGTATGAATTGACGTGTAGAAAATGACTTTTTTTTTTTTACTTTTTTGCCGAAAAGACAGGTATGAAATCAGCACAGCTTGACTATAAGCCACTCCAGAGTATAAGCCACATCAGTCAAAAAATATGTGGTGAAGAGAAAAACGACATAAGTCGCACTGGAGTAATTGGAGAAATTGCCAACCGTGACTTTCTGTGCCTACATAACTAGAAACCATCTAGCGTAAACGGCAGTCCATCTGATCTCGAATAAACTAAAAAACAAAAGACTGTCGCTGGATTTTATTCGGATTCACGTGAAGTGCAGCACAAGCACTGCTTCCTGCGCGTCCTGCTTCTTCTGCTCGCACACCTTCTCTCCCGGCTTTCTGGGAGAGAAGGTGACAGAGAGAGTCTCTCTGTCAGAGACTGTCACTTCACCGCAGTCCTATGGCTGACACAACAGCAACACAGCAACAGGAAGTGTGCCACCGTGACCTAGTTCAATCTGTGTTATTTCTGAAACTGCGAGCATTTGTCTTTCTATATTAGTTGCAAAATTAGAAATCCTGCTAATTTGACGCAGGAAGGATGTTCAGGATACGCTTACCAGGTTTATCTGATTTTGTCATTTATTGTATGGACTATAGCCAGGGTTTTTGCTCTCAAGATCTAAATTTGTTGTCTAACCACTGTAAACAATACACATGCAATTGCAACTAATGCACTGCATTTCATTAACTATATTTCTCTGCCTTTGAATGTCTTGTTTTTATGCTTTTGAGGGTCTGTTCTTATTTTAGCCATTGTATTTGTTTCACAATAAAAGTTTGTGACTTGAAGGAATGTGATGTGAAAGCCAATTTCCTTCTAGAGCCAGTCCCAAATTGGCAAAAAATACCTTTATTCATAAGCGCTGCTACCTCTGAATCCCATATTGTATTTATTATTCATGTTTTCTATTTAGTAAGTCTCTTTTACCTCTATATTTTTTCACTCTACATGCATCATAAGAAAAAAAAACATACAAGTGACTCGTAAAGTAAGAGCTTTCATTAACAAACAAGGCAGGCTGTGTTAATGGTTCCGTGTTCTGCTATATACTGGGTTTAAGTGGGTTAGAACAACAGTGTATCACTCTGCTCTCAGATTTTATGGATCACGAAAGCACAATGTAGCTCATAATTGTAGAAAATTATATTTAGTTTTCAACAATATTACAAGTAAAGATCTGAAAAGTGTGGGGCACCTTTTTATGCAAATCCCTTTACTGTGGGACCACAAAAAAAAAAAAAAAAAAAAATCAAGTGCACTCATTCACAAAAAACAAAATTGGGATTCATGACCTATTTGTGTCTAAATATGTTTAATTCCAGTAACTTAATGACTCACAAGTTTAAATTTGATGTAGCTGCTCAAATGTGCTGCACTGCTGTCTGGTGCAGGCACCACCGAGTTGCAAATCTTACAAATCATGTATTTTCAATCCACATTTTTGTTTTAGAATCTAAAGTATTTCCACACACACCAACCATTAATTCAAACCCCCCACCAGGGGTTATCCTGCTACTTCTCCTCTGATCCTCTTCCCACCTTTCCTGACTTTTGAGGACAACTTTTGACACCACATGTGGATGATGATGTTTTTATGATCACTTAGTGCCAAAATCAAAATTCTATGCTAGCTGTGATTACTTTCTCGGTTATATGACATCAGGCCAATGTGGCACGCATTGAGCAACACCGTGTCTGCTAACGTGCTCAGGCACACAAACAAAACGCAGAAATCCAGCAGATACACATTTTCAGGCACACACACCGTTAGGAAATTCACCTTTTCCCATAGCCAATGTGTGTGAGGAAAAGTAGAGTGTGGGGGAAGGGCCTATCAAATGAAATGAATATGTATAAGATGGGGTTTAAAATACCGTCTTGTATTCAGCCCTGCATGCTCACCGAGCGTCTGTCACTCTGTCAGCATCAGGATATAATAAGGCGGCATTTCAATGACGCTCAGAACTCTGGAGGCTCTCACATCTAAGACACCTGTCCGTATGCGCACATACCCTGAACTGCCTCCTCCAGCCGACTCCTGCTCCCTGTTTCTTTTTAGCGCACCCTCCCTTTTCCTCGGCTTCTTTTCCTCTGCCTTCAAACTGTACCACATCTTACTCTTTCTTTATGCTCTGCATGGCTCAGCTGAAAGATAGAAATGTCTTCTTTTTCTCTTCTCCTGCCAGTTCTTCCTTTCTTTTTTTATTTTCTGTTTGCAGATGCACACAGGTTACCTTTTTTAATACCACAACACACACCTGTAGGGCACTGGGCCCTCCTGAATACTGCTGGGTGTGTGTGCCTGTGGACATAGGTTAACACTCCTGCCAGCAAACCTTTTGGCCTTTGACTCCAGTCTCCCTGCAATCACACACATCAGTAGACATTTCTCAGGGATCTACACAATGCACACAGGCACAAAAGGCTCATATTTTACCTTGCTCACAAAAAAAACAAAAAAAAAACAGCCAAAAAAATAAACTTTCAGGCTGTTTATTACAGCTTACCAAGGAACACTGAAACCGTTTTTCATCCCAGCCGCTAAATCTCAATCCATCGCTTAACGCCACAGTGGACCCACATGTTTGATCCCTCACATCCTTTAAATGTCATCTTGTAAAGTTTTGGTCGCTTTAATCATTCTTCGTCCTTATACGGAAGAAGACATCCCTTCCCTAAACAGCAAATCTGTTGATGGATGATTCAACCTAAAGATCAATGTCCATCCAGGGACCGGAGATCAGATGAATGTAAATGTCACAGATCTGCAAGATACTGGGAAAAAGAAAAAAAAAATAACAAGAATAACATTTTATTTTCCTGTAAAATAATCTGTATGGCTGTCAAGCAGTTTGAAAGTTTACCTGCAAATATAATATTAATTGGATTTTCTCCCTCCCACCCCACTTTCTGCTTCTAAATTTGTTGTGAGATGATTGAAATTAAATTAAGAAGAAAGACTGTTATTTTTTCATACCTGGTAAAGACAATTAAAAATCCTTGAAATTAATTCATTTGTATTACAGTAACATAATCACACACAGAAAAAGACATGTATAAAACTCACTAAGAGAACTGCAGCGGAGGGTTGCTTGTCGGAGTCATCATTTTTCGAAGCAATCATTAAATGCTAGATACATGCCAACTGTTTTTCTTTGTGTAGAGTGAAAGCAGAAAAAAGTATTTCCTGTTGTAGCTTTGCAAACATAAACATATGGAGTTTACTAAACTTTTGCTGAAACCATCTGCTAATGAGACAATGATTAAGCTTTTTTACAACAGTCCAGGTGGTTTTGAGGTACACAAAAGGGGAAATCAGTAATAAGGCACTTTCATACTAAGTGTTACTGTCAGCATGGTGAACAATCTGTTGTACTGTGGGCCTGTTATCTGTCTATAAGGCCTGCAGGAACCGTTTGCCCAGAGATGAAACAGAGCATTCGCTGTCTCTGCCAGTAAATTAAAAACAGATCCACACTGCACCTTTTTTATTGAGATAAGGGCTCAAAACAGTGGATCACCACAGACTAAATCTACACTTTCAATGGACAGGTCAGTCCTCATTGAATACTATAGAGAACCAGTGGGCTGAGATGAGGGAAAAAAACTGTAAGAGAGTTCCAACCTTAGACTTTGCTATTGTCTTGCAACTTTAGATGCATCCCTGTTCTAACATATCTGAATCCTACTACCAGATAGTAGGATTCAAGCTGATTAAATTAAATTAAATTACTGCAATGGGACAAAAATGTTATACACATATAAAAAAAAATGGTTCTCGTATTAATCATTTCTCATTGTGAGCTGTGTGTGTGTGTCTGAGGTGTAAAAGGTGGATGAGAACGTTCTAATTGGATTATAAAGAAGGACAGAAACTCTATCCTATATACAATGTACTTGGGAAAAGTCTCATCAATTAGCATGATCTGCCCACTCTTGTTTGATGAACAAGCCAACTTATACCTCTAGTCAATTTCTTTGTGCATCCAAACTTTGTGTGTATATATATGTATATATATTATATATATATATGTGTGTATATGTATATGTAGGATTTTTGTCCCATATAATCTCATCTGGGCTTGTGTAAGACTCAAATATAATTTTTTTTACCTTAGTTTTTTTCACTTTATAAACATTAACCACTTTTTTTCCCTGATTTTGGTCACTCACATGCAAGTAGACATGCATTAAGTACAACCATTCAGATTGGCATCAAAAATATTGCCAATGATCAGATCTCATTTGCCCCTTTTTGCATACAAATGAACACATAGTCATAACCCTGGGCTGTTAACGTCAGTGTTGAACATTAGGAACTACTGCTATTGTTCTGTGCTCAAAATACATTCAGTCAGCTGCGCTGTATTATTCAAGGTTGCACACAGTTGGGGTTCACCTGGGTCGCTTTTTTTGTGTGCAGGCATTGAAGCTCAAAAACAACAACAAAAAAACAAGTTAGTTCACCTTCAGAACTACCTAATAGTGCGCCCTTCAATCTTAACACATTCAATACAGGCGTAGCAAATTAATTAATTTGTAGGACTTAACAAAGCTCAGTGGCAACATGAAGATGGGTATCAATTATGGGTAAAAAATTTCATTCTTACCCATAAATAGGAGTACATGATGGCTTACTGTCAGCTCAGCTTTGCATCTTTATTATGCACATAGCATTGTATAAAAGTGAGCATTTGACTGATGGCCATTTTGGGAATATTTTGCACTACAACTGAGTGGAAACAAAACCGATCTTATTATTGAAATAATTTAACTTTGGATTGTTTTATCCAATAGTTGTTGAGTTGTTTTAGATTACCTGACAGTAGTGTCAGATTTTATAACAGCTTTGTTTCTTTAAAAGGAACCACATCAGGCCTGCGAGTGATTCCAGGATGCATTGCGTTAAATCGTCCCAGACCATGCCCAAGAGGCTCTGAGGGAAACCTTCATTTGAGTTCAGGTGTGATTGTTTTGGATAATGCCACAAGTTTTTTGTTTTCAGCTTCCGATTTATTACTGTCAACCGTTTTGAAATGACTTCAGAGCAATCATTCTCCCATGTTGTCGCTTTGTGTTGAACTCAGACGTCATGACCCAAATCACCCAAACTTACATAACGTCAGTCTTCTCCTCGTTTCCTTGGTGTGCCGCCACAAACAGCACACACCTTGTCTCATATGCCTACAGCGAGGAAACTGCTCTCTGATTTGACCTTAACATACTGTACCTATTAACACATATTTTACACAGATATCACATCGTATCACATTGCATTTTGTCAAGAAGTCATTCATGGTTATCAAGCGTGCTTTATATAACCAACCTCTTCAAATTCAAGATGTTGCAGTCCATATTAAGCCTCCGCGTAATAAATGTGCAAATTATATGTACACTCACAGAGCCTGACATAAGTAATAAATGTTTAAAAATGGAAATTTGACCTTATTTTCCTGCAACAGAACTCTAAATCTTCCACCTCTAAAACAGCAGATGAAAACAGGAGATTATAAAATGAACACGCGCAGGTGCGTTTTTGTCTGCGTATACACGATTTTAGTCAAACTAAACTCATTATTTAACGATACAATATATGCACCAGCTTAAGGACCAAAGATTTATTAGATATTTTCCTGTGGGAATGAGACAACTGAGAGTTTTCAGCGCATGCTTAATCCCGGTTGACACACTCGGTTTTAAAAGTATAAGTCAAAATAGATTTTATGTCTACTCATAAAAAAGCTAATTGTTCCACTCTGTCTCGAGTATTCATACCCCTTAGACCTTTTTATTGTCATATTATTACCATTAACTTTATTTTATTGAGATTTTACGCTGTGGACCAGGGGGTTTCAAATACTAGTCTCTAGTGCTGGTGTCCTGCAACTTTTAGTTTCATCTGTGCTTCAACTTAACTGAGTCAAATAATAATGAATAATAATAAATAATTAGCAGGACTCTGGAGATGTTCACTGCATTCTGAGGAGATAATCCAGAATGTTTGATTCAGGCGTGTGTCATGATATGCGGGGGGCAGAGGCGGTGAGGGAGACGCTGTGGACCCAGGTTGTTGAGAATGAAGTCAGGTTGCAGCTCTAAATCTGACCCATCAAAGTGATGTAGAGGAAAATTAATGCTTGCTAAAATTTGTTTGTCAAAAATTCTGAGAAAAGTGGTGGTGAGGGTTGCTGTGTTTTAAGAGGACAACTTCTAGTCTCCACAGTTTTAGTCTTACAGAAGACTAGCAAGAAAGCCATTTTATTTTTATTTTTTTAGAAATAGAGAAAGTTTTCCAGTTTGCATAAAAGTGACATGTGGACAGTGTGGAAGATGATGCTCTTGTCAGTTGAGTAACTTTTTTTTTTTACCAGTAAGTTAATTGCAATGTCTGGAATAAAACTAACTTTATATTACCTTGAAAATACCAAATCCATTGCAAAACATGAAGGTGGCAGCAATATGTGCTGAGTAGATGCTTTTTATTTATCAAGAAAGTGGAAGCAGGTCAGAGTTGATGGGAAGGTGGGCAGAGAGAGATGCAGGACAATCCTGGAAGGAAAGCTGTTAGATTCTGTAAAAGACTAGAGACTGGACCAGAGATCCATCTTCCAGCAGGACAATAGCCCTAAACAAGCAACCAGAGCTGCTATAGAGTGGGTTAGATAAAAGATATCAATGTGTTAGGATGGCTCTGTTAAAGTCCTGGTCTAAATCTGACTGTCAAGACTTGAAACTGTATGATCACAGGTGCTCTCCTTCCAGTGTGACTGAGCTTGAGCTGTTTCACAAAGAAGCCTTGGTAAAGATGTCTTCTATCTACCTAAAGCTATAGTAGAGACATCCTGAAGCTGTGGTTGCGGTGTAGGCTGGTTTAATCATTTAAAATCCCTGTAGATTTCATAGACGTTGTAACATTAGTAGTTAATGTCAGTATAATTCATTTTAAGAACTAAATACTGTAGATTATTGATGATGAGTATATGAATATTTTATCAAATGATTATTTCTGTGGGGAAGATATAAAAACCCAGAAGTTATGTTTGTCTGCTGCTATTACATTTAATTCTCAATGTAATTTTATTTCTTTGTAAAAACCACTATCAGTTTTATTTGGATGAAATGAATAAGAACCCTAAGCATTTGAAAGAAAATCCAATTTTCCTTAAGCTTTCTTCATCTACAGAAAACATTCCAGCAAAATGTATTTATGGTTCGGCTTAATGTCACGGAAACATTAAAAGAGAAAGTGTTTATGTACTTAAGTTCATGGCAGAGTTACAAGATCCCTCCTCCCCCCACCGATCTTACGCATTATCCTTCCTGTGTGTGTTTTAAAGACACTCAGACATGCTCACACACAATGCCAAATGCTTGTGTGGTCCATCAGCTGCTGGGCAGTGATGGCGTTGCCCCAGCGAGGCCCAGAAAGCTCATTAATCAAGCCGAGCAAGGAGTGGGTGGAAGGAGGATGCAGCGGTGGATTTCATTATCTTACTTCACAGCACTGCTAATCAGTACATTTATTGATGGTGACTATCCCCATTCACTGAAAGATTATAGTTTCTGTAATATGAGGGAAAAAAAGACATTCAGTCATGCAGTTTATATTTAGACACACAAACTGTACATTTGCAATCTGTGCGAGTAAGCTGGCTCAGATTGATGCTTTCCAGGTAGAAGGAGAATCGTCTTATGTATGTTTTTATAATTAGATGCATACCCCCCCCCACACACACACACGCATATGCAAGCACAGCACCTAATGTCCTTGCAACTGTCTGTAATAAAGAATGGTTTTGTTTTTTGCAGCTAACAGCGGGAAAAATGAAAAGTGGTTATGTTATTTTTATGGACATAAATGAAGAGGAAGTATTTGTATTGAAGTAAATTTTAAATATTCCAAGGTTTTCCCCAGAAAACCTGCTAAGCCCGGTGGTTGGGTTCTAGGGCAGTCATTCAGCCAGCAGCCTGTCATGTTTTTGAGTTAATTTTTTTTTTAAAATTGACAGGAAATTTTAAAATATCGCTTGATAATTACGTGTTATTGAAAGATTGGAAGATTAATACTTGAACACCAACTATAAAGTCTTAAAAAATGCAAACGTTTTAAAGAGACTTAAATAAATAAGCAATGCTTAGCCTGGTGGGGGCACAAGTAAAGCCTGGTGGCCCGCCAGGCTTATAATACACTGGAGGAAACCCTGTATTCTGAACAAAAAATCCAATTATTAAAGCAATTAAGCCTGTCCCAATAAGCAATTAGTCAATTAATCTCAAAATAAATAAAAATGAGCTTGAGTGTGATGATTAATATGCTTCTTTGTTTTTTTTTATTTAACATTCTGAAACCTTTCATTTATGGTTTTGGTTGTAAGTGGTTCTGTCTTGTTTATTGTTGTTTGGTTGTTGTGTTTTATATTGGATATTTAAAATGTCTTCCAGTTCCTGTGTTAAGTGTTCTTTATAATATTAAAAATTGTTTTTGTCTTCGGGAGGGCAAACTTGCATTATGAAGGACAGGAGCAAAAAAATACTGAATGTCACTGATAGTCTGTCAGACTACCAGACATCTACTTGCCATTCATTTAAAATATGTAAAAGCCTTTCTTTGTTGGAGCTGGACATTATCTATTATCTATGGTTATTTAAGCTATCCAGTAAAGTTATTTGAAATGTCATCAAATCAACAAACATGGTTTAAGACGAATCAAACGATGACGTCAGCTGTTTGCAATCACATGAAGCGAGGGAGTCCATACTCAAACATTAAAAAGCAAAGACTTCTGAGTCATATTTTTTTTTTTTAATTTTCAAAAGGAAACCAATATTAAGTATTTGTGCTGTGAGATCTTCTTTCTTTTCTTCTCGTCTGCTGAATAGAAACTGTTTCCGTTGCAGTTTGACCATTTTAATGCATCCAGACGAAGCTGTTACCTTTTTGTTATGTTTGAAGTAGGGTCGCGTTATGTCACACACATCTATGAGCCCACGGGGAGCTCAGCATTTTATCCAGACTCCTTCAGGTGTAAACTGGGGCCTGATTTTCAAATGGCAGCTCTCGCTGATGAATCCAGGAAACTGCTCTAAAAATCATCACTTAAAACTCTGTTGAACCATCAGGGGCTCAACTTTTGATTCCACACAGTGGGAATAATTTTCCCCCAAAACTTTTAGTGACATTACGCTGACTGAATTTAAGCCACTAAGAGATTTTTATTGTTGGCTCGAGTGATTTAAAAAAAAATTTTTTAAGCACAATCGAAGATCAAGGACAAACATACAAGAAAATGCTAGAGTGTGCAAAGTCTGAAGTACACAAGATTGTGCAGACGCTGCAAGACGTGCACAGGTGTGCATAAACTGCTTGGGTTATAAAAATAGTGCATAAATAAACAAACAACAACAAAAGAAGTTGGTAGAAGTTAGCAAAGTCAAGCTTGCTGCTGAAATGAAGGCGCTTTCTGTGATTGATCAAGCGGCACCGTCCGTGAGATGTATATATATATATTTTGGTAGATTGGGGGTTTGCAGCGGCTGCGGGAAGAGCGGAGAGAATTCCTGTTTGCCTTTTTCAGTCACCTGATTGCCACGCTTTTCCTTGATGGACGGCCAGCGACCTGTCAAGTAAAGCAAAAACTGGTGAAGCATTTCTTCGGGAGGATCGGGGCAAAGCAAAGGCGGACAAGGCTGCTACGATATGCTGCGGACTGAGGGAGAAGATGGGTTTTGCTGGAGAGACAAAGCTTGAGTGGAGCAGTAAGAACAAGGGAGAAGGAGAAGGAAAAAAAAAAGAAAAAAGAAAACCCTCCGATCCGTCTATCTTCTCCCCTCCTCCCCAGTGGTATTAATTAGCAGCAGCAGATGAGTGGAGAACAGAAGCCTGAAGGGAGAACAGGTTCATGTCAGGTTAGTGTATACTGTTGTTGGCCCCCCTCTCTGGTCTTCTGCCTTTCCCTTTTTCCTCTCATTCCTCTCACGCGCACGCGTAAAAGTTCACATATCATGAGATCTCACCCGCAGAAGTATCAGCTTGCTCTCATCACTGCACACACACACACACACACACACACTTAATAAGCAGAAGCTGCAGTAATTCCAGTGAGATCGAAGCTATAGTTTTACCACAGCTCCTCGCATATTCAAAGAATGCATTCAAACCCAGGTATCGCATGAGACTGGAAAATCATATAAGCATCCAGCCTCACAATTACTGCAAATCATGGCTCCGGCATTGTATTTGCTTGCCAATTATCTGTGGCAGTGTGCGTTTTAGCTTCCCCTTTTCAAGTATATGTTTCAGATGTGTCCGGGAGACGAATCTAATTCAGTTTGCGACAGTCCAGCTGTTTGCATTTTGCTGCGGTAATTGCTTGGATTTCACCTTTGTGGGACTTGTCATTTTGCATCAAGCAAAACCACATGACTAAAATCTCTATACCAGCCGTGTCGTGTTAAAACAAATATGTAGTTTCTCAAATTTATAAGCTGATTAATTTCTTTTATTTTGACCCTGGTTACTTGTGTTTGTAAAAGCTTTATCTGTGTGTGTGTGTGCTTTTTGTGGCCTGGTATTGCATTGCATAATCATAAGCTATGCCTTTTTCATTGCAAATAGATAACATTTCATTGCAACAGCATAAGAAGACTCATTTGACCTTGCAGTGCTCTCTGACTCAGCTCCATCAGAAGTGTTTAATACCCACATTGTCTCGAAATGCAGCAGTAAATCGTGCTTTAGTACTCTGCTCTCTGATGCTCATTAGCATGTATCCTTATACTGTAATGCTGCCTTTAAACTGTTGGGTTTTCTTTGACCAACTTACCTTTCTAATAAAGCAAATAACGAGGTTTTTTTCTTTGCAGTCTCGTTAGATTTCCCTAATTGATATTTTGATTACTTAGAAAAAAAAATAAAAAGAGGAACACTGGAAGATGTGAGGTTGAATTAAAAAGACAAACAAACAAAAAAATAATAACTTTTATACTGACTCCAGAAAATTGTTGAAACTGTCCAAATATTTTTGACTTTATCATTGTTGCTTGTTTTTGTCGGCTGCTGAAAGCAATCAAATTATAAATGACATAGGGGTTTTCAAATAGCTGTTTGTTTGGACTCTGTGGTAATAAATTTGATAATGAAAATGCTCAAATTGGGTTAGCAAAACTCCCTGATTGAATAATGGCAGCCTATATTGCTCCACTTTGAGTGCAGCCAAGATGGTTTAAGGTGGGAAATAATGATGGAAACAATCATGATCGGGAATACCCAGCAGGCTGCTATCTTGGACTTTTCTGAAGGTCCTAAGTTGAGAAAACAAGTGCGTTTGCAAAAATAATTCTTGATTTCTAATCTTTCTTGTTAATCTGTACAAAATAAGCAAGAAATTTGACAGCATAAAAAATAGGACAAATTAAGACTCTTGATCAAGTCAAAGTAACTATGTGCCCTTCTTCTGGTAGAATCACCAAAACTTTTAAAGCACAAAGGCATCAGCTCTAAAAAGCACTTATTTGATGTTTATTTACCACTTAACTTGTCTTTTCTCTCTTTTTTTCCTGCAGAATTCTATCCGACACAACTTGTCATTGAACAAGTGTTTTCTCAAAGTGCCTCGCTCCAAAGACGACCCTGGGAAAGTAAGTGTGTTCAGACCAGCATGACGTGACTTAAAAGGTCCTGTTGGATTTGGTTCATTGTGTAATTGAAAAAGAAAAAGAAGTAAATTTTGGCAAATGATCTCAAATGTGGTACAAACAGGGCTCAGTTTGGAAAAATAAATTCAGTTATATTCAATTCAGTTCACTGACAATTAAAAACATGCGTAATTTCAAGACACTTTTTTAAAGACAAATCCAATTTACTATGTATAATTGGATCAGTGCAATCATTCAGACAGATTTAAATTCAGGCTCATATTTGATGTTCTAATTTATTACTTTGGGTCACAAGTAATTTCTATAAAGAGCAAAACCAGAGAGATAATGAAACATTAATTATTGTAGGTAATGCACAATTGGAAAGCAGTAGAAAGTGAAGACAATTGGCCAGTATGTTCTCCAGTCTCCTTAGCCCATATCATCATAGCTCCAGGAAGTTACGGAGGATTTTCATAAACCACTCTAACTAAAAACTTAGTCAAAAAGAAAGCTTCGAACCTAGTCTGCCTCACAAAGAAAACTGAGTTGGTTCGACAGGAGACCAACCTGATAACTAAAAAAAAAGAAAATCTGCTTAACATTCTACTTTTAGAAATTCTTGGAACCATCAGAACTTTGTCTGAAACATATGGAAGAATCAGATCTGTGATATTTATGATGATGACCCTAATTAAATAACAGCTTTATATGGAGGTTTTTCCAATTTAGTCTTGTTGATAAGGAGGGAGCACTGTTGCCTTGCAGCAAGAAGGTTCTGGGTTCGATTCCCGGCCCGGGGTCTTTCTGCACGGAGTTTGCATGTTCTCCCTGTGCATGCGTGGGTTCTCTCCGGGTACTCTGGCTTCCTCCCACAGTCCAAAAACATGACTGTCAGGTTAATTGGGCTCTCTAAATT
>CAEFZY010038073.1:0-17013 GCA_903066815.1 Brachyrhaphis roseni
TATATATATATATATATATATATATATATAGTGAACCCTCGCTATAATGCGGTTCACCTTTCATGGCCTTGCTGCTTCGTGGATTTTTTGTGCAGTTTTTTTCACAGTGCATTGTATTCTGCGTCCTAATTGGCTAAGCAGTCTCTGCACTTCTGCTCTACCTGTGCGCCAATAACGTTAAAGTATTTAAACGTAACGTAACGGCAAATTTTGGTAAATGTTTTTACCCAGAAGAAAAAAAGAGCGACAACAACTACTGATTACTATGTTTTTCTTTAAAAAAAACACACATGCACCACAGGCTTAAGAATAAAAAGACACTAGAGAGCAGAGTCAGGCCGCAGCGTCACAGTCAGAGGCACAGTGAAATACACGAGTCACAATTTGTCCTACTGTACTTCGTATTGATGATTAAAATGATTATTTTACTGTAGTTATTTGTAAGAAAGCGTTATATTTTTTAAACAAAATGCTTGGGCCTGAAAACAGGTTTTGTTCTTTCGTTTCAATGTAGAGTATTTAATTATGCTGTAAAATAATTGTAAAAAATAAAGGTAACTACTTCACAGATTTTGCCTATCACTGGTTCTTTTCGGAACGCAACCCCCGCAAAAACAAGGGTTCACTTTACATATATCAAAGAACTTCTGCTGTGCTGCCCTAAAGCTAAGAAACTGGAGAGAACTAGAGCCCTCCAGTGGTGGTAGTTGTCATGAATTTCAATATATTCATAGATTTGTGATTATTTACAATTAACAGTGTTTCTTTCTTTCTTTTTTCTTTTCTTTCTCTCTTTCTTTCTGGCCCTCCCAGCCTGCTTTGTGACCCTTACCATTGTCATGTATACAAGGTTGGAAAGGGCTCCTATATGCAGAAAACAAGTCTGGCTAAGTGTTGGGTGTGGTAAGGTCAGAAAGATCACCATCTCCTTTAATTACCTTTCAGGCCTCCAATATTTTGACGCACCTACAAAAGCAGTGTATAGTAGGTGGAGGTCTGTAATACAATAGGCAGGGTAAAGACTTGTGCAATGCTAAAAGAAAACAAAAATGCAAACCTACACAAAGCTCCCTGTAACACTGGAGGAATGACAACTATTTTTGTCAAATGTTTTACCGCAAGTCGCGCAATCAATATTTCCTCCAACTCTAAAGTTTAGGTCGAAAATAAACAAAGCACCGGTGTTGAATATTAAAATGTTGTTGTTCACCTATTTAGGAAAATGTTGTGCTTTATGTAATTATCAGTCAACAAAATAACAAATAGAATCCAGCATCACACTTTTGTGTTTGATTGTCGCCTTGACTATAATTTACCAGCCAATTGTTTTTTTAAGAAATAGTTCTTGATTTAGGAATCTTTTTGACATTTCATCATGTATCAAATTAGCAATCACTATTTTATTTTATATTCTCACTTTTGTTTTCTTTCTCTTCTCATTTAGAGGTTCGACTTTAAATCAGCCACTTGAAGAGAACTCAGGCCAACTGTAAGGATCGAAAAGGAACATCGAACTCATTTCTACCTGAGTGGCCAACAACTCTGAGTGGACATGAAATTCATTTTGAGCAAAATATGAATAGCCATCATTGTATGCTAACTTTTAGAATCTTGGGTTGATGTTTGTGTTGCAAAAAAAGCTGTCTTTTATATTATGCAAACTTTTATTTTGCATATACCCCCACCTTTTCCAACAAGCAAGCCAAGCCAAACAAGAAATGACAGACTGCAATTGAAATCAGACACTTTCTTTGTCTTCGTGCAGAGTGCTCATCTGGTAAGAATTGCTTTGAAATTTAGATACATCATTTGAAAATTAAAGAAAGCACAGTGCAAGAAAGACTTCACTTGTGCAAGAAAACAATAGTGTCCTATGCAGGGTTTGGGATGATTTATTTAAAGGTTTTCTCCTGAGGCAGTTCCAGAATATGTGTCCAAAACTGGTCATGAAGCAGGAAGGAGGTGGGGTTTCACATTGTGTTTCAATAAGAAAGAGAAAGAAAAACAGAGCAGGATACAAATATAAACCACAAAGAGGAAAACAAACCTATTTTTTTGTTTTCCGCTTCTTTCTTCTCTCTTCTTGAAAGGCATCAAAATCTGCACTGTCAAACGTATGCATTCATCCAGATAGACCTCTCAGCTATGTTTATCATAAACAACATGACAGTGATCACAAAAAGAGAAAAAAGCCCCAAAGTCAGAATTAACAAAGACCAAAACTCCTCCAAACAGAGCTTAAATTACCACTAAATGACAAGCAGAAATATATTAAGAACTCTTTTGAAAAAGGAAAACAGATTTGTTGGATTCTGTCGTGGGATTTCATAATTGCATAACAATTATGTTGCATCACAATAAAATAAAGGACAAAAGCATGAATAAATTATAAGTTCAGCTGGGCTTAAGTCGTTGGGTGACAATCTATAGGGTGCTTCTGACTGACAGATTTACTACATTCAGTATAGTCATGAGATACATACCACAAGTTTGATCTCTGTGTGAATCCCAAATCCCTTCAACTTGAGCCTTTTTATCCCTCTAGTGATTGAAAGCATGTGCCTTGGGCAAATTAAAAAAAAGTGTGGAACTGGGTAAGATATCACTGAGAAGGCCAAGTCTATGGACTCGTATACGCGTCTTTTTTACATGACCTCTGGAGTCTATGGACTCCAGAGGTCTGCAAACTGTCTGTCTGTTTGCAAACTGTCTGCAAATTAAACAGTGGCATTGTTCATGAGCACATTAAAAATAAGTATGCATATTTGTAAAGCTATGTGTGACTAGTAAGAGCTATTTTGTTCTTGATTTTACACGTGTGAATGGTTGTTACCAGTTTTCTACTTCTGGCAGGAGTACATTTTATGATATTACCTGTTTGTGTAGAAATGTTGCACAACATGGCATCTTACAAAATTGTGCTTTATGACTGTGAACTTTTTCATACTTTGTCATATTACAGCCACAAACTTCAACTTTAATTTGATTCTGTGTGATAAACCAATTTAATTGTCAAGAGGAAGGAGAGCAACTGTTTTTTTGTTTTTTTCAGTTAATACCTTGTAGAACCTCCTTTTGCTGCAACCTTGTTTTTCTCTAAACACTTTGAGAAATGACAGACTTACAGTTTTGCTTATTCTGGTTTGAAATTCTATCCATTTCCTCCATCCATTTTCTTCCGCTTTATCCGGGGTCGGGTCGCGGGTCTCGATGTGAAGGAGCAGCTGCTCTACTCCGAGTCCCTCCCAGATGACCGAACTTCTCATCCTATCTCTACGGAGAAAACTCATTTCGGCCGCTTGTATCCGCAATCTTGTTCTTTCGGTCATGACCCAAAGCTCATGACCATAGATGAGGGTGGGAACGTAGATCGACTGGTAAATCGAGAGCTTCGCTTTTTGACTCAGCTCTCTCTTCACCACGACAGACCGGTACAGCGCCCGCTTCACGGCAGACGCTACGCCAATCTGCCTGTTGATCTCCCACTCCCTTCTTCTCTCATTCGTGAACAAGATCCCGAGATACTTGAACTCCTCCACTTGGGGCAGGACACTCCGCCCCCCGACCCGGAGAAGGCACTCTACTCTTTTCCGGCTCAAGACCATGGTCTCGGATTTCGAGGCACTGACCCTCATCCCGGCCGCTTCACACTCGGCTGCAAACTGCTCCAGCGAGAGCTGAAGATCACGAACTGATGAAGCCAATAGGACCACATCATCAGCAAAAAGCAGAGATGCAATCCTAAGGCCACCAAAACGGATCCCCTCAACACCTTGGCTGCGCCTAGAAATTCTGTCCATGAAAGTAATGAACAGAATCAGTGACAAAGGGCAGCACTGGTGGAGTCCAACTCTCACCGGAAGCGAGCTCGACTTACTGCTGGCAATGCGGACCAGACTCTGACACCGGTCATGCAGGGACCTGACAGCACCATATCAAAGGGCCTGTTTTGTCCAACAAGGTAGAAAGTTATTTTCAAATCACTGTATGTCTAATGAAAGAATGCATTTTTTCCCAATTTATTTTAATCAAGTCCCTAGGCTTACCACAGACTGTTAAAAAACATTGAAAATTGCTTTTAGGTATTTCATTTTTCATGTGTCTGTTTCTTCGCTTAAACAGACAATCTGTTCTCCCTTAACTGAATCTGTCTCTACTTCTAGGTTAAAGAATTGTGATTTGAACGTACCTGCTTTAATTACATTCAGCAGATTACTCTTAAAGCTGTTAATAGAGTACACTGGTATGCTAACCCACTTGTGTTCCTCTGAAAGAAAAACTCAACTGGTGAAAAGCAAAAACCTGAGAAGGACAAAGAGACAGGAAGAACAAAGAAAATGATTTACACCCCAAAGGCCTACTGCTGGTATCTATGACTGACTCGGTAATTAACTAACACAGGACTGAGCAGAGTGACTCACATTCTTTAGTACAGACAGAGAGATAACTTTAAAATCACTAGCATGTTAAAACAGAGGGCAGTGGACATTTATTTGACTAAATACTTAGAAACTTGGTTATTAAGCTTCTCTATAATAGGCTACTTTTTATATTTTTGATTTTAAGACAAGGCAGAAACTCTCTATGGGAGAGGGTTTTGCAGCAAAAGGTCTCTTATTATTTGTGGACACCACAGCAGCAATATAGTACACAAGCATTTCCTTTATTGGATGTTTCGTACATTACCTTATGAGTGGTCAGATGCATTTAACAAGGTCTGTGCATGTCAGTCTGTAAACAGTCCACACAGCATCTCAGTTAACCAAGTATTCACTATTCACTGCAACCTTTACCGTCTTTTTCATGACAATAATTAAGTTTGACCTAGCAAAAACACCTACCTTTTATTAGAAGCTCAAAATTTCCCTCAGGGGATTAAATACAACTGTTTCTAAACTGACAGTTGAAAGCCTCTTGCTCAACATTGGCACATTTCCAAGGATTCGATCCCATATCACTAATTAATTCCAAAATGATGAGTAATCATGTGACCACTGTATAACTTAAATTCCCTAAGAGGTGTGCTGCTCAGCATAGATTAGATGTAAAAACACACCCTACAAAAAAATGTATTAAATCTTTTACTACTAGGCAGTTTTATGTGAGAAAATAAAGTTACTCTAAAATTTCAGAAAGAGCTGAACTAACTAACTCACTCTTCAGATAATTTTTTTTTTGAAAAGGTGTGGCAACCCTGCAGGTAGACAAGCAATTATACTGCTGCACTGCTTTCACAGAGGACCAACAGAACAGGTGGGAAGTGGTGACTATTTGAGTTACGTTTTCACTTACAAATCACAGCCATCATGATGGGCTAATGACATTATTGCCAAACTACAAACATAATAATGCACTTGTTTATAACAGTTTTCTATCCATTTGTACAGAACATTTTATCTAAAGTTTAGATATACTTTTTCATCTTAGTCCCTATTTAGTTATTTCTTAAGATTTTAAGTTATTAATACTCTCTGACTGTACTTGTCAAGTGATTTGTTGTCAAATTATAACTTGTTTATTAAGGTGTTGCTAAACATCGTTTTGATAATTGTCTTTCCACACATTTCTTGATATTTTGTTGCTTACCTCTTTAATTTTTAATATTACTTTTCAATAAAATAACTACATGTGCTGTTGATTATTACTAATACAATGACACATTTGTCATTGTATTAGGGAACAATAAATTATAATTTTATAATTTATTTTATTTTTATTATTATAATTCACATATCAATTACGTTACTCTTTTTCTTTAGTTACTCAAATATAATCACTGCATCTACAGAACAGACAGCTTTGCAAGAAGTTAGATTGAAAACATTTAACTTGGAGCTAAAAAAAATAGAAATTCCATTTAAGAGATTCATTCTCATGGCTAGTGGGAAAGCAGTTATTTATTTATTTATTTATTTTTTTTCAAATATATGATGTTGCAGTAACATGTTAGCAGAATTAGCAAGCCTCCATTTTTTTCATATTCTTGGAAGAGCGCTTCACGACTTTGACACTGATGAATTGACTGAAAGGTCACTGGAGGCCATTTTTGATATGTCACTCTGGGTGACATATCAGTAATCATATGCATCGTGTTTCTTTTTCTTTCTTTGATGTTTGATGTATGAGTAAAAAAGGAGAAAATCTTTGATAAATTAATTTATGTTAACTAAAATTTTATTTTACTTGGGATTAGTCTTTAAGTAACAATAATAATAATAATAAGAACAAAAACTTAAACATCGTATATATTCTACACAATTATCAGTGTAGCCATAGACTTCTTCAACTGCTCTGGCCAAAAATCAAGAGTGTTAATTTTTAACATAGACCTGATTATATCATGCTGCTTTTCTTCATTGTAGAGGCAGTGTCAGCTCTGATTCTAAAGCCCTCTTCTTTGCTTTCTGTGTTGAACTCATGTCACTCCTGAAACTGCAGCCAACAGCCTCGTTGCCAGCCCATTAAAAGTCGCAACATTCATAAAAAAGACGTGTGATTTTGCAGCATTATGAAGTACCTGCCTCAAGCTTACTGGGTTCTTTGTAACACTGTTTTATTTACAATACTTTACTTACTTCTACTCCCTCTTTTTGTACTCTGTTATTTGGTGCGTGGCAGAGCAATTTATAGGTCCAAAAGTAAGAGGAAATTGTGGGAAAACCTTTTATGCCAAAGTTAACAACACATATAGCTCTCAAATAAAATAGACAAACACTTAACTTTGCGGAGTTAGTCTAAATACCTATTTGGTTCCTCATTTGAACAGTATGTTCCTTTAACCCTCTCAGGCTCAAATTAAGTTGTAGTTGCAGGAAAAATCTGATATTTGGAGAAAATGATCATATGGGGTAGTAATATACAATTCAGACTTTTTTTTTTTTTTCACATGCAATTAATTCTGGGAAGCTGTTGCAAATCTGCAACATCTGCCTGGAGAGGGTTAACAGGAAATATTCAGAGCCTGGTCTAGTGTATTTCTCACTTCAATGCTCCAATTTTCTGACTGCAAGAAATCTTGCTCAAACAACAGAAGACTGAAGAACCAAAGGCTTGAGGGTGAGATACAGCTTAGGTAGAATCAATTGCTTTTTATCTCTGAACATCTTTGAAACTTCAAAGTAGTCATGTACTTGTAAAATTTAGTTTTGGATGTGCTGTGGTGGCACAGGGGTTGAGCGTGGCCCAGATAGAGAGGCCTTGGTCCTCGACGCAGCCGTCGCAGGTTCAATTCTCGGCCTGGTGAGCTTTGCCACATGTCTTCCCTCTCTGCCATTGCCCTACTTTCTTGTCATAGCACTTTCAAGTAAAGGCCAATGGAGCCAAAAAAACCTTAAAAAAAATTGTTTTGGAGTGGACCTGTGCACAAACAGGAGTTAGGCAGAATAATGTAAAAAGCAGGACTAAAAAGAGCAAGACGATATCTAATTTTATTGGATTAAATTAGAAAAAATAAATGTTGAGCATTGTTACCATAAAATACTCAGTGTTTGGACACAATGTCCAAACACATCTGAGCTCACGTCAACAGCATTAGCATTTTATATGAATCATTATTACTGGCAGTAACTGGCTTAACATGTCAAAGTTTTAATTTTGAAATCAACTGTGTATGGACTATCAAAGTTAGGGTGTCACTTTGTTGAGAGACAGTAAAGAACCTGAATAATTAACACACCAGAGATTTTAGGTTTGCTTGGATACAGGTATAAACTTAACACAATTTTGGATTTAAATCAGCTCCATTATGATCTTAGCATCCCGTTTGCTAATCTCCCTTTTTTCTCCACACATTCTCTACCTACATCCTTAAAACCTCAGGCGTTCCTCCGTTTACTTTAGTAGGAAAATTTGGCCTATGTGTTTCTAATAAATCTGCAGGAGTTATGATGCCTTATCCAGGTGATTCATGAGCACGCTGACAGGTCAAATTGCTGGTGTTAATCTCTGGAACGACATGAATCGGCCCTGAGCCACCCGATTTGCCTGCAGGCATGCAGGAATGAGAAGAGGGGGGTGGAGCCAGAGCAGAAACTGCAGGTTTAACCCTATCACCTGCTGTATGATCTCTGACATGCTGCAGGGTAGAGGCACAGATAAACTGTGTGCATGATGATGTGTGTGGATTTCAAAAGTTTGGATTGGCTGAAAATGTGGGTGGGTAAATGTCTGCATGGTATTTGCAGTTGCATGATGACAAAACCTAAACCAAATCACAATAGTTCAGATCAAATTCGTGAGAAAAGATCATTTCTGCAGCTTTTTCATATAATTTCTGTAATGAATTTCCTTAATCACAGATGAGGATAAATCCGACGTGAAGCATAATTATAAAGCTGAAGGTATCAATGTGTCAGCCTGAACAACTAGAGAATGTGACTACTATACATTGTTGCTGAACTCTGTGAGAACACCCCTGGCAGTGCAACCCTCAATTACAACTTTATCCCAACGCTATAACATAATGTTGAAAACTTGAACAGATATTGATGGTTGTGGTCTGAATATCCTTTGTAAACTCCAATTTTTATCTATGGTATTTCTTGCATGACTTTTACAAAGTATTTTTTTAACAATAAACACTGTTAGTGTTTTCATAAAAGGAGCCCATTTGAAAAATTACATAATTTCATCTTAGATTATGAAAAAGGTATTTATTGGAAACTTGAGGTGTCACACCCTAATTAACCCGGTAACTCAAGCTCAAAAAACAAATGTTTCAGATGTCCAGAAGACAATGATCAACACCCTTCACAAGGAGGGTAAGCCACAAAAGGTCATTGTTGAAGATACTAGTTGTTCACAGAGTTCTGGATCTAAGCATTTTAACAGAAAATTGAGTGGAAAGAAAAAGCGTGGTACGAAAAGGTGCACCCACTACAGGAAGACTTACAGCTTTGAAAGGATTTTCAAGCAAAATCTATTCCAGAAGAGCTAACACACATAGAAAAATACTAGACATTGGCTACAAATGTCACACTATCCATGACAAGACCCCCTGAAGAACAGACATCAAAGACCTCTTAATTGGCATAAGGAGAAAAGGAACTGGACTGCTACATAAGTGTTTTGAGACCCAATCCACCAGTTGGAGCCCTATGTTACCACCTATGTGCACAAACTTTGCACTGGACTAGATACGCATCACAAGATTAAAAATCAGACAGAGCATGGATGGGTTGCATCGAGTGCATCAAGAGCACAGTTTTGAACACAAAATGTGAGCGGTGCGATCATAGTGGTTTAGTATCGTGGTGGCAGCATACCTGTAGTTTATCCACACATCTGTGTGGCATGGTCATCATAAAAGAGCAAGCATACTGGAAATATGTTAGCTTAACCATGCCCATACCTGGTAGGCACTGATTTCGGAGGTTTATTGTGACACTAGATGCCATGGTTACCACAAGAAAGGCTTTCAGACACTATTCTGACTGCATCAAAAAGCATGTAACCAAGCAGCTCAAAACAATTTAAAGAAGAAATAGAGCAAAGCAAGAATAAAGTACTCCTAAGCTTCTTGAACATAAAGATCATTGTGTGCTGCACATCCTGTGGAATATGCACATAGCTGGTAAAAAACAAACAAAAAAAAAGCATACCCTTAAATTAACATGTTAGCTGAATCCTGAAGTCTGAAGAAAGTTTCTAGTTTTTTCAGCTTGGTTTCAAAATGTATTCATGTTGCCATCAACCAACATGACTTCCCCACCCATCATGAATTGTGATGAGGAGGAACCACTGAAAGAACACTCTACTGCACGGGTCTACAACTCCAGCCCTTGAAAGCTGTCTCTGCTTCAACACACCTGACTTAAATAATCAGAAAATTAGCAGACCTCTGGAGAACTTGACTGCATACTAACAAAATAATTCAGCCATTGGATTCAGGTGGGTTAGACCTGGGACACATCTAAATGCTGCCAGGCCTCGAGGACTAGAGTTGCAAACCCCTGCTCTACAAAACGCCCTAACCTGCATCCTGATAGTGCAAACTAAGGCAGTTTTTGAACCAGTGCATGACATAGCCTAAGGGAACTAAGCTCAGAACCAAAACTCACTTTGGATGTTAATTGTGGGGTGGCTTCCTCTGGAGTGCTGCCCTAAAACCCACCCATAATATACTGCATTGCTATAAAAGTCAACATTCCTGTTCATTTTACAGCTTGAGGTTTAAGCTATAATGTCTTGTGAGAAATTCTGGATGCAAATCAATAGCCACTTTTTGCCAGATCACAGAAGCTCATAAAAGGGTGAAAAGGTGTATAATCCACCTAATTGTATTTCTGAATTTGCTCTTGCACAATGTGAACTTGCCTAAAACTGGAATCAAGGCAAGAGATAATTAACGTAGTGGGAAAATAGTTTATTTACTCATAATTTCCAGATTCAACTGTGTTTGCTTTTATTTTTCCTTCATTAAGGCATTCATCACCAATCTGGTTTTATTGAAAAGGAGATCTTGGCCTGACTTGATATACTTGATGCAGCCAGTATACCAACTGTCAATTTCCCTCGAGCATAAAATGATAGTGCAAGCTACAGTATTCTTAAGGACAGTTTCACACACCAAAACCACATTAGTTATTTTCATTTTCCCTTGATTTTAATTAATCTTAACTGTTTTTGCAGTATTTCCCAGTATTTCCTGGGAAAAAGTGCTTTCCATATAGGCCAGCATGTTTTAGGTGTTTCCCTGGTTTGAATAAATGGGTGATTTCAGCAGCACTTCATATCATGTAGAGGAGGTCACATAATAATTTGAATCAGGGGTTCTGGAATAGAAACACACATTCTCTACCCTGCATATAAAGTATGCAGGGTAGTGGTCCCAGAGGACTGGAATTAAGAAACACAACTGTAGATCATTCTACTAATCAGGAATGTGTTACTTAGTAACCCATTGCTCTAATGTCACCACTTGAACTACAAGTTACTTGTTACTGTCACTGTGTTGCTATTTTTGTAATTTTCATTTAAAAGACTTATTTGCGTTACACATGGCATCTCCGCACCGCCATCCAGCAAAGGCATGGCAAACACTCTCTGACTGTAGTGGGTATGGAATTACTACAGAGTCCTCTGTAGACACAAGAAGTGTAAACTGGGGGTAACCCCCAGTGTAAATTGGGGATAATCCTATTTCAAAGTACGTTGAACTCCCGTCTTGCAAAATACATACCAGGCAGCTAGGAACAAAAACATGAACAAGAACGATTCAGCTAACTTTGACAATATTAATGTTCCTTATAATGTAAAAAGTTGTAACTAGCTTTAAAAAAAATCTAATTTGACAAAAAAAGAACTATTTGAGATTCAGCAAAGCACAGTCAAACACCTGGATAAAATCTTACCAGGTGATGTGAAGCAGAGCTACAACTAATACATGAGGTTCCTCATCTCACAAATAACAAAATCTGGACTTCGGTGCAAAACCAGTAAATGGTGAATTGCCTGTACTTGTACAATGATTTATAAACAACAGAGAACCCTAAATCACTCTACATTCAATCATTCACACATTCACAAGCTGATAGTGATAATCTACAGCACATTGTGAAGGGTCTTGCTCAAGACATGACTGAGACAGGCCTGGGTTCCAACCAGCAGCAAGATGAACTCTTACTTCCTGAGTCACCATCAGGAGTGTATTTTGTTTGTTTGTTTTTTAACAAAGCAAGTATTTATCTTATGATAAGTCAAGAAAATGTTTTTTCTAGTCTTAACATAAATTAACATATATTATTTACATTAAATAAGACATTGAATTCTGATAGAAAGACATTTGTAACCACAAGTGTAATACCTTGAAAATGACGGTATACAAATATCTGGGAACGTACAGAAAAGCACCAAACTAAGCAGAATTTTTAATCTAAAAAATACAGGTCTTTGTCTTTGCTACATATAAACTCACTAAACCCAAATGTTTGCTTTCTAGCATCTGTTCCCTGGTAGTTGTGTTCTTATTTTGACTTTCATTATCTGCCGAAATAGTCTCATTAAAATGTAATGAACTGATGTAATAATCACAATTAGATTAGCACTCACCATTTACAAACCATTATAACAGACAAAACGACGTGATGTTACAGCATTATGAGTGTCCCTGCTGTCTAAAACAGCTCTGTTTCTTTATGGACAAAGGATTTAATGGAAACATTAAGCAACACTGAATGAGCTCATGTTTCACAAGTCTAGAAGCAGTTGGGCCTATTAGTTTGATACACTGATATGAATCTGGGGAGAAATGCATTCAGTAAGTGTCTTTGACATAGTCAGTCAAATATACAGTATAAACTGCATACTTTATACATTTTATAGAGTATATAGAGAAGTTTCCTGATAAAAACAAGTAAAATTCAACTGGCAACAGCAATTAACCTTTTTGAAGTGTCAATTCATTTTACCTGGCTTCTTTTATTCTTAAAGTAACTCAAACTAAATTATTCACATTATAAAAGAGCATTTTCCACAAATTATAACAGCAAAACACTGAATGTGCATACTTTTTCAGAAAACATACTTTTTCAGAAAACACAGAACTCCTAATTTGATAGTCTGGAATTTTTGAGAAACCACAATTACCCTAGAACTGTCAAAAGTCAGGAATACTTAACCAGTTCAGCACTTAACCAGCTGAGCTTTGCTGGTGGAATAAATGAGGTAACACATTTGAAAAGGGATTTGCAGTGGTGAAATATGAGGCCTTCTTGCCTGCCACACGCAACTAGCATTTGAAGAGATACAGGCTGTTCTTTTGAAATTTCTTTGCGACTTTTCCTTCTTTTGTATGGGGAAGTAAAGGCTTAAAGAAACCTACAGAGGAATTGCACGGTGACAGATGTCTGGATCAGATTGGGATCACTTCCTGTTAAAAGGAAGTTTTTCTTCTTCACTGCTGTCTGACAGACTATGGTGTATTAATGCATTTTTGCCATAATCAATAATTTATCTCAATAAAAATGTAATCTGCACATCATTCATACAACACAACAGTGACAAATTCTATGTGCTGCAGTTTGTTTTATTGCCAACATAATGCTCTCAGAAATGTTAATGTAACACTTGAGCTGTTACTTTACATCAGAGGTGCCTGTGAGGTGGATGTCAATCCATCACTTACATGAAGATGATGAGGTCCTCATTACCAGAGAGGTGAGTGTCCCTATCTGTCATATTGAATACTGGGGTTTAATCCCTGGCAGGTATTGACTAAAACTATTTTATTTCTTTTTTTATGTTATTGTCATCAATCACAAATCAATTAGTTTAGCTTAAATTTTATTTTAAAACTGAACTTTTAGACCTCTGCCCTTTCACCATTGTGACTCGGATATTCCTAAATTGCTGTAAATCTGAATCTCATTTCTGTCATTTTTAAATGTTGTTTATTGTCTATAAGTGAGAATATAGTAGTTATGGATAGTTTGTTCAATCAAATAAAGTAATCATCCTTTTTCCTGGCTATTAAACAAATTTTGTGTTGAGAATACAACTTCCGTTTTCTGTCAAATCACACTTAAGCATTGATTTGGTTCCAGCCATGGTAACGCCAGCTTTTTTCCAGCAGAAACTTTGCTATTTTATTTTTTTATGTTTTATTTCTTTCCACTGTTTAAGATACTGGGGTCTTTAGTTGTTTTGTTTTTTCTGTGTTGTCATGGTTTTTCCTGGGTTTGTATTTTTGATCATTTCTTGTTTCTACTTGGCCTTAGTTATTCCTGGTTTTTTTAGACCCCTTTTAGTTTCTTGTGTCTTACATTAGATATACTTAGTTGTTGTTTATTTAGATTTGATCACGTTATTTGTTTGTCTTAGATTTATGATCTGCCTACCGAGTTATTTACTGCCCCTTGCTTCTCAGTGGCATCTTTCTTTCTCCCTCAGCCCACCTTTAGCTCTCCTCTGACAGCTGCACCCTGTTTCCAAATTAGTATGATCCATTACCTTGTAATCAAGCTCTCAGTATTTAACTGCCTCTTCTACACTCACTCCTTGCTGGATTCTTCCATTACCTTCATGTAACCAGGTTATTGCTTTGTTCTTTTTTCCACTCCCAATAGGTTTTCTGTTTTGGTAACTTTTTGCCTGATTATTATTTTTTAATTAAAATATCAATCATCTATTCTCTGCCATGCCTGTTCCGCATTGTGGGTCCAATAGTTACTACAAAAAAATGAAAGAAAAAAAAGGCATAAGTCTTCAAAACAGTGCTTTTGAGACCAGAAAGTGTGTTTAGTTTCCTTTTACAGTCAGTATGCTTACATGCCATGCATACGTGTAAAGAAAATAAATAAAATAAATGTAAAAAATGGCATAAAAATAGATACAGAAACATCCACGCCAGAATTGAATTCACAATAGTTATCTTAATGATGTTTTCAGAATTAAACACACAATGTCTAACTTTGCAATTCATGTTCCGTAATTTAACCCATGATAACGAAATACATTTCCAACAGCAGACATACCTTTAATGAATCTGTGATGTGTCTTTCTGTGAAGGAATGGAGACAATGGAAATGTTTTAAACCAAAACCATGGGCATCATTATGTAATGTAAACAACCCTGGCATCAAAGCAGCGAACATCACGCACAGTTGTGGTTCATCTTTGTCTAGCAATGAGAGCAACACTGGAACTTTATTCAGTTGTTGCTGTTGTGCCATGTAGGCCACCCTGAAACATTTTCCATTGTATCTTAAACTAAATTCTGAGCAATGTCAGGTCAGAATAATGAGATGATGAGGAGCATCATCTTGTTATTAAGGTTGTAATAATAAAACATAGCAATTTAGCATTGAAGTAAAGATTTATTGTAACCATTTGTGAAACCTGCTATATATACGATATAAAAATATCCCTAACATTTTTGCTCACTGCCTGATATTGCAAAACTATTCCTGTTTTTGGTCAGTAAGGCTTACAAATATTATTTCTATTTTGTCAATGCCAATGAAACATTCTTTTAATATTTTTTCTTCAAATTTATAACTTTACCTAGACTTTGGTTACTAGATCTTCTTTGAGAAAGCCCATATGTTAAGTTTCTGATGGACTCTTTGAAAGCCAACCTGTGAATGTACATATTTTAAGGCAAGCCTCAAACACATGGCTTACTTATATGAGATGATGGGAAGATTAAGAGTCACCCTTCAACATATTTGTAAAAATACTTCACTTCTCCACAGCAAGTATGGACACGATGAACATTGGTCCAGCCATTATACCCTTTATCAGTGTTCATTCTGGAACCTGAGTTGAACTCTCATGTTCATAAAAATATGTCCGAACCTAAAATCACAATCTTATGTTTAAAGTGAAATGAGTTGAAAGGCCACTCTCCTAGGAAGAAGCCAGACTAATATTTGCAAATGCACACAGTCACAAATACTTATTTGTTGGACCATGACTTGTGATCTGATCAAATTAAAATAACTTTTTGTGGCCATAGCTAGTTACTTTTGGAAGACAATATGGAAGCTTGCAAGCCAAGAATAACATCCCAACTGTAAAGTAGAAGTAATGGAAGCATCAAGTTTTGTGGGTGCTTTGATGCAGCAAGGTCTGAAGCACTTTACAAAATAAATGGTGTCATGAAAAAAAAAAAAAAACATTTCTTGAAGCAACATTCTGAGCCATCAGCCAGGAAGTTAAAGCTTTGGCCTAAATATATTTTCCAAATGCATAATGACACTAGGCCCCAATATCAGTCCAATAAAAAATTTGTGCTTAGCTGAGAAGCAATGTTTTTAAAAGGCACTCTACAAAAATAAGTTATATCAGATATGCCTGAAACAATAGGCCAATTCCAGCAAACCATAAATAGAAGAGTTTTTTTGTGAAATTAAACAAACTGTTTGACAGCTTTTGCAGTTTTAAAGTAAATTCTACCAACTATTTTGAAAATGTAAAGCAAGACATTTTTATTTACCGTACTTCTAAATTTAAAGTAAGTAAAAAAAACAAAACATTTTTTTTGTACTTTACTAGTCAAACATTTGATAGTTAATGTGCAATCCTGTTTCAACTGTATTTTAAATTGAACAGTTTATATCTACATAGGGAGACATACAATTTTATAGAGGCTCGTTATTTATATTGACAAAGAAACTGGAAAACAATAAATATATAATGATTGAAAAAATTCCAATATTGCATTTTATGGATTACAACAAACCTAAGAGAGTAATTAACTAAGCCCAGGCAAGTTAATAAGCATAATACTACATCTTTCCGCTGAGGTAAGACTTAAGAAAAACATTGCAGTTCTTCTCATGGGTTGCCTTATGTGAACAGAGAAACTATGTCATATGATGTTTTGCTAAACACTTTCATGGTCATGCATTTTTTAAATGTTTAAAATATAAATGACTGGTGTTGAAAATCAATATTTTTTACTAGAAAATAACAATAAAAAAGGACTGGAACAATGTTGATATAGTCATGAGGCAAAAAACACATTGAAATAATTTTGATATGCATCTGTATAAATCCTAGCAGGTGAACATAAAAAAAAGAAAAAGAAAAAAACATGACCTCTGCACAACTCTGATCTCGCTAGAATGCAGACATTTTTTGCTTCCAGAAAGTGTGTATGTATTAAATGGTCTGCCTGGAGGCATCATCTTAGACCAAAAAAAATCAGTTTCTTACTGGAATATTGAAATGTAGAGCAGAAATGCTTCAGAATTAGCTCCCCTTTTCCATTTATGGGTTTACTGGCTTGATTAGTGACTAGGTGTTAGCTCAATGGAGTACCATGATTCCTGCATGAAACCAAAAGCTAACACATTGCAATATTACTTTGGGTAACTTTTTTCAAACACAGCTTCAATTTGTTTTGACCAAGCCAAAAAATATTTAATAAGCAAAGTATTTATCTTAAGCTGGACAGCAACAACATCCTTCATTGGTTTACTTAAGAAAAACTCTCAGTCCAATTATTTGGAATTGCCTGATTCCATATTCTTTATGATGATTGAAATTTTTATATATATATATATATATATA